>LTAE01009983.1:0-17590 GCA_001647135.1 Pontederia paniculata
CTATCCCCTAACTCAGAAGGCATAACCTAGACTAAGGTTCCTTCAAGCTGCATCACTAACCTCTCAGCTCATTGTGTGAAGGTGGCAACACTATAAGGCCCCTAGGGACAATGCACACTTGGGAAAAATCAAACGAATAACAGCAAAACATAAAATAAAATTCATTATCACAATTCACTACGCGAGATCAAGTGGATGATAGAGAAATGAAAGTTTAAAACATTTTAGCGTAAACAAAAGTGAAACAGAATATTCCCCAGGATCTCGACGGTAGGAGTTTAACCGGACATCTTGGGTACCAAAGTTACACAAACAAATTCAAATAAAGTCAACATAGTCATTGCCCCAAAACTAATGCAAATAGA
Source organism: Pontederia paniculata (assembly GCA_001647135.1). Classification (NCBI taxonomy): domain Eukaryota; kingdom Viridiplantae; phylum Streptophyta; class Magnoliopsida; order Commelinales; family Pontederiaceae; genus Pontederia; species Pontederia paniculata. The sequence continues at coordinate 366 of LTAE01009983.1, forward strand.
TAAAACTAAATTTCGGATGTTCGTCCCCCCTTCATTATGTCGTCTCCTTCTCCTTTTTATATCCCTCTTGTCCTCTTCAGACCTTCTATTTTGTGCTTCCCAAAAATTTGGAGGTGAGAGGATCTTCAAAATTTAAAATTCTCAAAAATCTTGCAAGTGAGGCATCAGCTCCGCAAAATTCGAGTGTCAGTTGTGGAGGTTACCCCGGTTCCTCGGCTGCAACAACAAAAACAGAAAAAATTTAAAATTTCGAATGTTCAAATAATTAAAATCGTGAAATCTGGTTAAAACATTCTTAAAATAGCTTAAATTCTCAAATTTCAATAATGATGATGTCAAATAGTCAAAAGTGAAAAATGAAAGTAAATCAACATAAATTGTTTACAAAAATGAAGATTGAGGTAAGATTTTTGGGAACTGGATCAACCTATTTAGGTATACATTTTTTTGTCATCATATTTTATCATCTATTTCCATGTTAAGGATCATTTCTTTTTTTTGCCTTTAACCCCTCTTTCACGCTTTTCCTTCGCTCGAGTGCGGAGGAGTACGGGCATATGAGTTTTCGGGGCGCCATCCACTTCTTTTTTAAAACATAAAAAATGGACATATTTTTTTTGAAAAAAATATACATATATTATAACTAGGGAATAATTTGATTAAATCGACACTAAAATAAATTATGATAGCATCACATTATAATATTTAGTAAATATTAGTAATGCATACTGTAATTTAAGTTATTAAAAAATGCTAAAAGTTCAAACGCTATTGTAAACTTTAATACTTAATAACGTATACATAAACGATAAAATATAAATATAAAATATGGAGTCGTTTGTAAAATGTTCTAAAACTAACGAGAATATGGAGTTCAATGATATGTTTACTAACAGAATAAGAGAATGTTGAGTTTAATTGAATCAATATTTTTGCCAAAATATATTTCGTTTACAGATAATAGACATTTAGATATAAAAACACATTGCAAGTATCATTTGCAACCAAAAATGATATTTTGATAAGCCATGGGTCTTCAGAATTCTAAATAAATGGCAATAATTTTTTCAAAATGTCGGTTAGATAACGGATTTAATTTATATGTCTGAACATTGTCATTAAAAAATTTGAAGAAAAAACTGATTCATTACATCTTTGGAAATTGAATAGAACTGATAAAAAGATAGGAATGTTGGAATAATACTGAAACGGTGGTCACTGTTATTCTTAACTTCCATTTTTTTAAAAAAATAAAATTGTATGCATATATATTTTTTTTGACTGATATATCTACTTGGACAAACTTCTCTTTTGCATGAAATGGATATGGAAGAGGACACAGATAAAGGTCCGATGACTAGGAAATTGTTCCTTAATACAGTTATACCTACATGAGATGTAATACGTAATAACTTTTGAAACAAATAGAGACGAGATGAATGAATTCTTATTTAGGACCATGTGAAATAATGCACTTTTATGATTAAATGAGTAACCATTTATCCCAACAAATTAAATGGTCATGATGTTATTCAGCTTTATATTCATCGTCCAAGGACCGGGAGGTGGAGCCGGTGGTTGGGAAAGGGTGGAAGTGTAGAGTTTCCGCCCTGTCATTCTTAACTATAATTTCATCCGATTAATATTATTATATTTTATCTATTTAATTGAATAATTTTATAATTAGAAAATTGTTTTATCACTTTTTTGCTTACAAGTTAATCCTTACTTCATTTTCAAGATTCTCTCTCCATTCCTTTACCTTTTTTAAGGTCTCTCTCTCTCTCTCTCTCTCTCTCTCTCTCTCTCTCTCTCTCTCTCAATTTTTAACTTTTTAAAGCTTTTGATGACCCTATATGCTTTTTGGCCGCTTATTCTTGGTTCTAGAACAGCGACTATGGGAAGAGATGGAGGCTTTTGCGCAAGTAGTAAACGGAGAACCCTGGATAGCTGCGAGAGACTTCAACGATATTGCTATGAAAGACGAAAAAGTGGGAGGAGCTCCTTTCAACCCTACAACAGCCCAACGGTTCAGACGTCACTTGGACAATTGTGAACTCATTGATACTGGCAGCCAAGGTGCCAGATTCACGTGGCGGGGAGGCCAGCAAGGAAATTACAACAGAGTACTTAAAAGTCTAGATAGGGTTGTTGCAAATGTTGAATGGCATAGAACTTTCACTAATGCTACAATAAAGGTTCTTCCATGTCACAAGTCAGACCACCACCCACTCCTGGTCGACATGGAAGGAGACAACGCACGCAGGAAAGGAATGAGACCCTTCCGTTTCCAAGCAACTTGAATCACACATCCAGACTTTAGGAACTTCATACAATCAAATTGGATGTCTGACAATCCCCTGCAGTCCATCCTAGTTGACCTTCAATCGAAACTCCAAAGCTGGAACAAGGAAACTTTTGGCAACATCAGCAAACGAAAGTCAAGAATTATGGCGAGGCTGGGAGGAATTCAGAGGACCCTCTCACAGAGAGATAATCCTTTCCTTACAAGATTGGAGTATGATCTGCATCAGGAGCTAGATAAAGTCCTCACTCAAGAGGAAATCCTCTGGTTTCAAAAATCTTGAACAGACTAGATAAAATTAAGAGACAAAAACACAAGGTTCTTCCACACGAGAGCCATAATCAAACAAATAGCCATAAGGATCGAAACACTGAAGCAACAAGATGGTCAATGGACACAAAGCGAGGAGGAGCTCAAAACCCTATTGACTAACCATTTTAAAAGTTTCTACCGCAGGTAGGAGCCCTATAGCACAACTCAACTGCAAAACAACTTCCCAACACTAAACCAAGAGAACCTAAGCGCCTTGGGAGTTGAAGTCACAGAACAAGAGGTGTGGAAAGCGATGGCCAGTATGAATGCATACAAGGCACCTGGACCTGATGGTTCCCATGCCCTCTTCTACAAGACCAATTGGAGTTTACTAAAGGAGCGGGTTACCTCACTAGTACGGGGGGCAGTTGCTGGCCGAGCTAATCTTACCTCGATTAACAAGACTTTACTAGTACTCCTTCCAAAATCCCCGAGGTCGGAAATAGTACATCAATTGAGGCCTATAAGTCTCTGCAATGTGTTCTACAAGTTGATAACAAAAGTAATCACCAACCAAATGCGATCATTCATGCCAAAATGGATAGCGCCTAATTAGTCCAGTTTTGTGCAGGGAAGGAAAATCCAGGATAATATCATCATTACTCATAAGCTACTCCACACCATGCGGCGTATGTAAAGGAAGAAAGGTGATTAAAATTGACCTCATGAAGGCATTTGATTCACTCTCCTGGAGCTTCATAGCTGATACATTATCGGCAATCAACATACCTCTAAGCCTGAGAACTGCCATTATGAGCTGCATTACAACCCCATCTCTTCAAGTCCTTTGGAATGGGCAGGTCACATAAGCTTTTGAGATGCAAAGAGGCATCATACAAGGTTGTCCTCTGTCCCCCTACATATTTACACTCTGCATAGAACGTTTAGGACATATCATCCACAATCAGGTGAGGAACAGACACTGGAAACCAATACGAGCAGGTCGTGGAGGTCCTCAAATTTCACACCTCTTTATTGTTGACGACCTCATGTGCTTTGGAGAAGCTTCTGTAAGCCAAATGGAATCCATCCTCAAATGCCTGAAGTTGTTTGAACAAGCATCAGGCGAAGCTGTAAATCCAGCAAAAACATAATTGTTCTTCTCGAAAGGAGTTGACGGGAACACGCGAGAAGCCATATGCCAGCTCAGCGGGTTCACAACAACAAATAACCTTGGACGCTACCTGGGTGTGTCCCTCATCCACGGTCGAGTCACTAAGCACACCCATCACTCAATTATAGAACGTGTAAAGGAAAGATTACAAGGTTGGATGGCATCTTCACTATCACTAGCAGGACGTACAACATTAGTAAATTCAGTAGCTATGACACTACCTGCTTTCACAATGAAATCAACAAAAATCCCTGGATGCGTCATCAATGAGATAGAACAATTGTGTAGGAATTTTCTATGGGGACACATAAGTGAAGAGAGGAAAATCCATCTAGTAGCCTGGCACACCATCACACAGTCGCAAGATCAAGGAGGCTTAGGAGTTAAAAAACTAAAAGAACTCAACAATGCCTACCTCGCCAACATTTGTTGGGAACTCCTACAGCATCCAAACACTCTATGGGGGCGAGTTCTAAGGCATAAGTATGCAACAACTCGTGAAAATAGACAGATGTTTACAAGGAGGGTTGATGCATCATGGATGTGGAACTCCTTGTGTGAGGTTTGGAAGAAAGTTTCAACAGGGTAGGATGGAGTTTGGGATGTGGCGACTCTGTTCAATTATGGGAAGACGCATGGGTCCTCGACATGCAACCATTGATCTCCATATCCTTGGAGGATCCACCACAAAACATGCAATGCCAACCAGTTGCAAAATTTGTTGGACCAAATGGTGACTGGAACTAGCCCATGATTACGAATCTCCTGCCACGAAACATCATATTACGCATCGCAACACTCCGACCACTGGGTGCAGGCAACGGTGAAGACAAATGCATATGGAAACCCTCCCCTAACAGACTCTTCGGTATCAAATCAGCTTACTCTCTCCTTACTGCACGACCACCACCACCACCAAATGATCAAAAGTTTTGGAAATCCATTTGGAAGTGGCAGGGACCTCAGCGTGTATGCGCATCCCTATGGCTAGCTGGCCATGACAAACTCCTCACTGGAAGGCACCGACTAGTACATCACCTAACCAGTAATGCCTTATGCATGCGCTGCAACAGGGCAGAGGAAACCACCATCCATGCTCTACGGGACTGCCCCTCCTCGGCTTCTATTTGGCTACAATTAAGAAGGACCCAACAACCTCGTTTCTTCGAACCAGAACTGCATGACTGGTTAGTAAACAACCTCACACCACTACCTACAAAACAACTCTCATAGGTCCCATGACGCATTATCTTCGGAGTAGGGTGTTGGAAAATTTGGAAATGGAGGTGCAATGCTATTTTCGACCCATCTTTTTCCTGGCCAACAAATGGCGCAAGCGAGATCGTGAGAACATCACTCGCTTTCTACGATGCCCAACATCACTCACCTCTCTGAATGGAACCAAAAGCCACACCGGTACATGGCAGCCACCACGGGAAGGATGGATAAAGCTAAACACAGACGGTGCGACCAGGGGTAATCCAGGCTTTGCAGCTGCAGGCGAACTCATGAGAGACCATGACGGTCAATGGCAAGGAGGCTTCACGGCGAACTTAGGAATCACAACACCTCTACTAGCTGAGCTTCAAGCGGTACACATAGGACTCCAATTGGCATGGGAGAAATTATTTAGGCAGGTGGAAGTAAATGTCGACTCTCACGATTTTGCTGAAATGCTCAACGACAGAAGTACCTACGCAGGCTAGAATGTAAGTGTTTTAACTGATATCATAGAAATCCTACATCGGAATTGGAATTCATCAATCACTTGGACCCCTAGAACGTGCAATCGAGGTGCTAATTGGCTAGCCAATCTTGGTTATAATATTAGCCAGGGTATCACAGAACTTGTATTTTGCCCTTTGGAACTCCAACACATCCTCCGGGATGATGTAGCGGGGTAACATAAATCCAGCTATTGTACCTTGGCCCTCGGCCCCGTTTATTCACCCAAAAAACATAACTTTTTTTTAAAAGAAGAATTCTATTTCATCCCATCATCTCTCAAATATAATAATTAACATTAAATGTACATGTACATTTAATTTTAAATATCTCTCTTTGTCATAATATTTTAGCCGATCAATTAGGAAAATGCATCATAAATTTTAATTAAATATTTTCTTAAAAAATAAACAATAAGATGTATGATGTTGTTTATTCATTAACGGCATTTTTTTTATATCTGTGCCTGCAATCAATCAATACATAATAATACACAACTTTCATTTATATATCTTAGCTATTATGTAATTTGATTTAATGCAGTATTTTTCCACCATTACTATTTTCAGTGACGGAAACAACCCCCCCTCCGCGGCCAATTTTATTTTTTAATTATATAGATATATATTATATGGTATAAATATATTTCTATATAAATATTAAATATGTAATAGTAAATTTTACCTTTTTTGGCCCCTTCCAAAATTTTAAAAATATATGCATATATGTACATTTGTGAAAAATAATATCTCTATATATGCAAATCTCTTTATATATGCATAGTATTAAAGTTGACCCCTTTGATTAATAAATAATAAATCATATTGATCACTTATTATATGTTTCCTTTTATTTTTTTAAAGTTAATTATTTATTTATATATATGTATAAACTTGGCTCCTTTTGAATAATGGTTAATAAATTTAATCAATAAAAGAATATGGTAGTTTTGAATCCATAATTATAATTTAACATAAATTTAATACCTGGTAAATGAAAATAGTGTAAAAAATTAAAATAAAATGATAATAAGAAACTTTTGATTATTATTTAGATCATTTTTTAACATGATGTATATTATTAATCGCTAATAACTTCAATTTTTATAGTCAATAAATATATTAAATTATTTATTTTTTATAAAAAAATATAGATAAAGATTTGATATAAATATATATCTTAAATTTGGTTTAAATATATTTTACTTATTTTCGTATTATTTTTCTCTTATTAAAAGTTTTTTTTTATTTTAAACCTATATTAATATTTAGATCTCAATAGTTTATATTATATTTTAGTTCCTTGATTTTTTGTCTGTGTCGTCCCTATCTATTTTTTTTATAATTTTCATGGTAATTATAACTTTAAATCAGTGTTGTTAGAATCGGACCGGACCGGCCAGTTCGACCGGTTCGACCGTCGACCGAGGTCTAGTCCGGTCCTGGTTCGATGGAAAAACCGGGCACCTAATTGGACCGGTCAAAACCGGTCAAAATCCGAAAAAATAGGGGTTGAACCGGTTGAACCGGTTAATTTTGATGAACCGGCCGGTTCAAATAAAAAAAAAAATTTTAATTATAAAAGAATTTATTTAGCTGATATTTATTTTTTTTGAATAAATAATTATTAAGATATATTTTTATTAATAATTTTTATATCAAATAAAACGTTAATTCATCATAACTTTTGAAAATAAATTTATTTTTTTCATATTTAATCATTCATTTATGATTCTTTATATAAATTATAAATCATATTTTAATTTAATATTTTTTAATAGTATCCGATTCGACCGTCCGGTTTAACCGGTTTGACCGGTTAAACCTGACCCGAATGTTTTTCCGGATCGATGTCCGGTCCGGTTCTGACAACATTGCTTTTCATTCATCTCATTGCTTAACAAAACGTACATATTACTAATTAAAACATTAAATCATATGACCTTTGCGTGTACACAATCTCGTCATAAATGTCACTCGATGGCACTTGTGTATGCATGATATCCATGGCTTCGTTTATTGTGATATTTTTTAAAATAAATTATTTTTATAAAAAAAATTGACAGTCATGAAAAACAGTTTAGATTTAAAGTTTGAAAATAATAAACCAAGGAAAATTCTTTTTCCGCTTCATTAGTTCATACTACATCGCTCTTATACTCTTAAGATAACTTTTCTCCTATTTTGAAATATTATTATTTTTAAAATTCCTTCAGTAGTATATTTTTTTTCAACAAAACAGATGGAGCCATATTTTTTATTTTTTATTTTTAAATTTTGGAGAGATCGATATTTTTCCTCTCATTTTAACTGTCATAAATCAAATAGTAGGAATAAAAAGTCAACATTTTTTATTTATCTTTTCATAACACCTTTTTTTGTAATGAAAGAAAAGATGCACAATATTACTTCCCTTGCCAGTTACCATGTCAACATTTTTTTTATATTATTATGTGATATATGCTGCCATTTCTTTAATTTTTTTAATTAAATCCTTCCATGCACCATGATCATCATAACCATGGAAATGAGCAATTGAAATGAGTTTAACGTTGGTTAGAGTCATCGTATCAACGGTACGGGTCCATGGAGGACCATGATCTTAATGATGGAGGCACAAAATTATTTTCTTACATGGCACTTATAATTATTTTCTTACAATTGATTATTTAATTTGTTTTGAATTGTAATAATGCCCATCCTTCATGATTGTATATTTATACATTGTACGTTGTTTGTATATTTTGGCATCTATCTGTTCCCTTTTAAACAATTATTTGACACTAATATTTGAATAATAATCTATAATTATTAGCATTATTATTTTACGTCCTCCAAGCATTGACATTAAATAATTATAATAAGGAATGCGTGTAGCTTATAATTAAGCAATGGCAACGAGATCCGGATGGAAACGTGTTCATGTATGACTTAGTTATAAATCAATATCTAATTTAATATTTGAAGTTTCTATCTTTGAGATCAGACTTTATTCATTTTGCTCTCTTCTCAAGTTAAATTGATCTAACTCTTAAATCTATAAAGGTTGGTACATCATTGACCCCATAAATGAATCATTTCAATTATAAAAAAACAAACAGAACCATTTTTAAAAATATTACATTATATATATGCTGGCTAATTATTTTGAAAATTTTGAGAAATCTTTTTAAATTTGATGGAAATAATATGATAAACATTACAACATGCTACTGTGCGCACCCATTGGCATCACCTAAACATAGTTAAATTTTTATAACAGTAACTTAATATTACATATATTTGTTTTTAACTAGATGAAAATAACTTCATATAAGGATTAAAAGATTTCCATTTCAAACCCTCTTATCTCCACTTTTCCTTTATACTTACTTTACATTTTTCACCTTTTTTTTCTTATTTATTCTTTATTCAAAAAATAATCTTATAATTTTGCACCCCTCAATTAAAATCCTGGCTCCGCCCTTGATGCCACATTAACATTTTTAAGTGAGTAGTATATTCTTAAATCATGAAACTCTTACATACATAAATAAAAATATTAATTTTGGTAAAGATGAAATGCAAATATCAATAAATCATTTAAAATCACGAAAGAGTTTTTTTTATAGTTCATGAAGAGTTGGAAGTCTATATGATATTGGATTATGATAGGCTATCATGAGTTACATACAATTCATAATTCAGAAAAAAAACTTTCCCAATGAATCAACCTATGATTCATTGGGAGTCTAATTCAAAATAATTTCGGAGGACTCTTTTATGAGCCCAAATGAGATGAGGAGAGTATGTTACATATTAAGGACTAATATTTTTTTTATATGTGCAGGGGAAAGGTTTTAACTCTAAACTAGAGGTGGATGTTTGGGGCATAAGATAAGGTTTTTTCTGCTGCAGCGAGCTACAAATAAGAAACTTTTGCTTTGAATAAAACTTTATCAATGCGTTGTCTATCATCAATAAAACGTAGGCATGTCCATGCCGATTGAGAAACCCTTTAGAAATCATGTTGATGTTAATTTCTAAGCTTAATAATTATAGATGTAATCATATAAACTATAGTGCCAGTACAACGATATACTATCTCGCATCTTTTGATCTTAGATCGTTTGACGATTCTTTTTTGCAAGAATAATCTTTTGTTGATATCTTCGATAATTATGTATAAGAACTCAATTAATAATTAACTTTTTTTTTAAATGAATATTTTCTGAAAATCTTAACTTTATAATTGAAAATGTCATCAGGAGTACATTATGCCCTTTCTCACTCAAAAACATCATGGGAGGATATAAGTTGTGACAATATAAATATTTTTTTTTTGAGGTAGAAATGAAAGTGATTTGGGTCGAGCCACAACAATAACCAAGAGCTCTTTTTAGTGGTTCATCTGAACTTTTAAGAAAATCCCAAAATCAGTATAAAATAAAAAGTAAAAAAAAAAATAACAGGTCAAAATTTTCTGACACGGTGACACCTACTTGAACTCAACAACTTTAAAGAATTAAATAAAATATAAAGTAATATTTCTTTAAAATTCTGATGTGCATATCTAATATTATTGCCGAAATATCAAATTTAACTAAATCAAATCACAACTATCATATAGATAATTCAACATTGAATAATAAAAGAATTATATTAGTAGTTGAAAAACATGACATAAGTCATGTACTAAAATGAAAAATACAAATTTGCGAGTGAATATAGTTGTTCTAGTCCCTTTCTTTATGGCCCCTGGCATGAGGGGTTATTTATAATTTAAATATAATCTAAAATATAGTCGTTTCTTGTATTTGTTTTTTTTTTCAAAGTTGGTTTATTTCGGATGTATCAAATTTATGGAATTCCTAATTTATTCTTACTGGACTTAATATAAAGAAAATAGAAGTTACTTTTGTTAAATAGGCTTCTTATCAATTCGATCTGACACACCATGATAAAAGTTTTAAAATTAATTATCAATAATTAAAATCAAATTCGACAATCTAATTCATCAATAAAGAGTTTAGCGAAATTATTAATTCCAACCCCTTTAATGTATTTTTTTCTTGTTGTCGGCTTCTGTTTATCATTTATTTTACCACAGGCACTTAAAATCTGTTTGGGTGCTCCAAAAATTTAAAGTATTTAATTACTATATTATAATATTTTTTGACGAATTTTCTTTAAATATCGATGTTAATTTTTATCGGATATAAATATAAAATATTCTAAATCCTATTTTTTTTCTTTTATTTATTTTATAATTACAATGTATTTAAGAATTTAATCAAATAGCTCAGAATTTCATAGAAACAAAACTACAATAATGTATATATTTTTAAAATAATATCTTATTATAATATTTTAAAAGGTCAAAAATTTTATCAAATTCTCAAATATGCTCTTAAATCTGTTGAACAAAGTGAATATCTCGACTTATCTCGAGGATAATTAATAGTCACACGTTCAATTTCTTTATTTTATTTAATATCATTTATAGTATTTTTTTTTGATAGACGGTCTTTTATATTCGTAGATATTATATTTAACTATTTTAACATCAACCATAGACTTTTTCTTTCCTTACCAATATATCACTAAAAAAGAATAAAAAGAAAAGTGAAAAAAAAGAAAGGAACTTTTGTTGAACAACTGGACACGTCCAATACACACAATTAAGCAACAATACAAAAAACACTTCCCGGAAACCGACGCAACCCACAAAATAAAAAGTACTACTCGCCTTCCATTAAACGTGACACGAATTACCAACCCATTTCCCCAGTTTACCCTTCATGTTCCCCCGTTATTACTCGATCCATCTCAAATGCGCCTCGAGGAGCCTCCAGGGGCTAAAACCGTCATTTCACTCACCAACCCCGATTTCGAACCATCCCCTCGAACGCAATCCTCGCCGTCCGCTTCTACGGCGACGCCGGATCCGACGGTCTCGATCGGCTTCCCGTACCAGAAACCCACGCACACGAAACACGAAACACGAAACGGAAAAGAAATTTAAAAAAGAAATCGACCGTCCGACGTGTCCGCATAATTCCGAATTCCACAATGGCATTTCCGTTATTTCGCCGACGCACGTATGCCATACGTATCCCTCCCAGCGGGCGGGGAAACGAGTCGATCGAGGGATACGATGCGAGGAAACGCGGGCCCTCGAGGGGAAACGATCGTCGTCGTCGTCATGAGACATGGAGAGAGGGAGAGAGAAATATGTGCAGAAGCGCCGTTTTATATTTTTTTCCCTTCTTTGTGTTATTTTTTCTCTCCTTTTGACTAATTTGATTCTTTAATTCTCCCACTGGTCGACTTGGCGGGAAACAAAAATTTGTGGAGCCTTTTAATTTTTCGCCCGATCGGAGCGCTTGGGGTTTTGTGGTTCCTCTCTCTCTACTCCTCCTCGAATCCTTCTAGTTCTGCTTCTCGTTCTTGTTGTTCTTCGATTTCTAGGGTTTCTTTCGGGAGGTTGGGGTGGAGGTGGGGGGTACGGGTTTCTTATGCCCGTGGCGGCGGTGGTGGGGGGCGGAGGGGTATGAAGAAGATGAGCTACCGGAAGGGCTCCAAGGTGTGGGTGGAGGACAAGGACTTGGCGTGGGCGGAGGCGGAGGTGGTCGACGCCAAGGGCAAGCAGCTCGTGGCGGTAACGGCCCAGCGGAAGAAGGTAATTTGGGAGGTTTCGTGCTTCTGCGTCCATGAGTACGTTTGGTCGACAGTTTTGCCATTTGCGTGTTTCGTGACGGATCTCTTTGTTTCTTGAATTGTTCTCGTCTTGGACGGTTCGTAGATCGTGGTTGACACTGAGAAGGTTTTACCGAGGGACACGGATGGGGATCACGCGGGCGTCGACGACATGACGAAGCTGAGCTACCTGAATGAGCCCGGGGTTCTGTACAATTTGGCGAGGAGATACTCCCTCAATGAGATATATGTGAGCACCTCCCGACTTTGATTCCTCTGATTTTTGTCTAATTGTTGCTGTTACTAGACGACGAGGACTCCAAGATTTCTTACTTCACAATTAGCATTTTAGTGTCACTGCTGCTAGTCATGTGTACATAGCTCGAGTGATTTCTGGAGCTGGTCGAACCTTGACATTGATAATGGATCATTTCAGGATTTCCAATTTGTTTTTTTATGCTAGAAAAAAAAGATGTATTTGATGTATCCAAGGATCTTATGCTTTCTCTCCGGTTGAACTAGGTTAATATTACGAGCACTCTTTTTCTGCTGATTTTCTTCCCAGTTTAGCATAATGTTACTTCTATTTGTAATTTGGGAATATCTGTTGGTAGTCCCTTTCCCATTGATCAAATCATGATTCCTTTTTTATTTCTTTAATATGCTTATTATTAAATAAGACATGTTCCTGGGACTGTCTCCTAGATCGACCGGAGCTAGTAGCTCCGGGTTTGATTCTTGGAATCACCAAATTTAGCCAGTGTCACCGGTGGCTTATTTATCGAAAAAAAATTGGACATATTTGCTTCCCATTCTAACTTTGAGGTGGCACAACTTAGTAACTTCATTACATTGATTGTTTATGCATAAATATCTGGATTGAATGAAATAGATCTTAGATAATCTGGTCACAGTATAAACATTAGGAAAGCTATCAGAAGTTCATTTATAAAGATCTTTCCTGTTGTAATTACTCTTAGGGTTTATATATAGCACTTCCTTTTCATACGAATAACTATTAGCTCCGAACTGATACTGAAAATGAAGTTAATTGTTTATAGGTCATGGCTACCGGACCTTATTCATAATTAAGGAAAATGTTTGTTTATATATACTTCTGTCTGTTTTAGATTAAACAATCTTTTGCGTTGATCATCTTTTGAATGGGTGGAGAAAAAACTACTGATTATTATCTCTCGCAATACTTTGTCAACTTTATGCTGGATCAATTTCTAACTTTTTTAATTTTTTTCAGACATACACTGGGAGCATATTGATTGCTGTTAACCCTTTCACAAAGCTTCCTCATCTCTACAATGAGAACATGATGGAACAATATAAGGGCATCCCCTTTGGGGAGTTGAGTCCACATGTCTTTGCTGTAGCTGATGCAGCTTACAGGTTAGCCATGCAAGAAAATTGTTGCTAGACACTACTACATAGTGCGACCTTAAATTGGCATAAGTATGATAGTCAATGCCACCTTGTTCTTCAAAAAGAACTGTCACATTGTTTTCTTTGTTCTAGGGCTATGATGCAGGAGGCTTGTAGCCAGTCTATCTTGGTGAGTGGAGAAAGTGGTGCAGGGAAGACTGAGACAACTAAGCTCATAATGCAGTACCTAACATATGTTGGTGGTAGAGCTGCAAATGATGATCGCTCAGTTGAACAACAAGTTCTCGAAGTAATTTTCTGTTAACAGTACCTTTTCATTTTCTTCAAGGCATAGTAACTTTGAACTTGGTAAAGATAATACATGCCTGTTCCTTTTTTCTGATTGCTTTAAAGCTTAATGTTTCTTTGTTTAGTCAAATCCACTTCTGGAGGCATTTGGCAATGCAAAAACTGTTAGGAACGATAATTCAAGGTAAAATTCTGTTCACACAATATGATTATTTCAAACTCCATGTAGTATATTGGTTGCTTTGCTTCTCTCCTATCTGTTATTTTGTTGCTTATTTACATGTTTTGGAGTTCTCATTCACATTGCACATGTACCGTAAATCTCTAATGTTGCTGTTCATTAAGTTCTTTGTCATGTTTATACCAGTATCATTGCCTGTTCTGTGAACTTGAGGCTGTTGATGCGTATCCTAGGACTTGGCATGATTAATCATTCCTGCTGCTTTCCTTTTGCAGTCGTTTTGGAAAATTTGTTGAAATCCAGTTCGATGCAAGTGGTAGGATTTCAGGTGCTGCGATCAGGACCTACCTATTGGAAAGGTCCCGTGTTGTTCAGATCACCAACCCAGAAAGAAACTACCACTGTTTCTATCAGTTATGTGCTTCTGGAAAGGTACTAACTGGTCATTATTCCCTACATCTCAGGTTGCGTTGCTATAATAACATGTATACTAGTAGTTTTTTATTTTTTATTTTGAAAGAAGGAAGGATGATTACAACTTATAGTAGCCATCCATTTGTATTAGATAAAGAGAATATACAAATTAGTGTGTATGGCCACACAAAAAAGTCAAAAGTTTACAAGCAAAAGTATGCAAAAATCATGTATACTAGTAGTTGCTGCTGGCATGGTGCATAAACATGACCTAGCTGGACATTTGGTGAATTATAGGCTCGTAAATCATGCACAATATACTATCATTTTAATTTCTTCTGTTTCATGTCTTTATTGGTGGATTTTTTTTTATGTATACTGCCTATTTTTTTTTTTTGATAAGGTATACTGCCTATTTTGATTTTGATTGCAAGCATTTGTAGTATGTCCGGACCATATTACTTGATTTTTGTTCTCTGGAGACCTCAATTCATATTTCCTTTATATCAAGGATGCGGAGAAATTTAAGCTTGGCCATCCAAGCAGCTTTCATTATCTGAACCAAAGTAAATCATACGAACTTGAGGGAGTAGATAATGCTCAAGAATATTTGAATACAAGGAGAGCAATGGACATAGTTGGTATAAGTTGGAGTGATCAGGTGAGAAATTTACGTGTCAACATCTCAATGTTTTATTGTCATATATACCTAAGCTCTTCGAGTTTTATTTATGTCTTTTTTGAAATACTTCTCTCTGATTTACAGGAAGCTATATTTCGTATATTGGCAGCTATCCTTCATCTTGGCAATATTGAATTCTCTCCTGGAAGGGAACACGATTCTTCAAAAGTTAAGGACTCAAATTCTAACTTTCATCTTAAAACAGCTGCTGACTTGTTGATGTAAGTTGATCTCAGATGCTTGACATTTTCCTGCTCTTGCTATTATTGTTAATTATGCACTTTTCTCTTAGGCTTTCTTTCATTTTTCTGACATACAACTGTTTGTACATGATGCAATAACTTAACTTTGTTTCCTAATTTCTTTACTGCTGTTCATTAAGTCAGAGACTGTTAGAAACTAGTAGTTTGAAAAATGTAGAAATAGAAGGTACAATTGTTTGAAAAAGGTAGATGTTATTGTTATTTGGAAAACGAGTAGTTGCTAGAATTTTAACATACATGTTGAGTCTGATGAACATTTTTTTAGTTTATTTTGTGTGGGTGTTGGAATTTTTTCACTATCTTTGAGACACATAAATGAATTAGTTACTGATATGATAAATATGAATATGCTAGTTCAAAAAATCTAAAATGTAAATGGAACTGTCTTTTTATGAAAGTAAGTGACACTTTGTGATCTACTTCATGCACTCTCAGATGAAGGGAATATGTAGTTAGCTTAATTAATCATAAGTGCTTCTACTTCTAATTATACACATTTTATATCCCAATAATAAGTTGACGATCACCTTCTTTTCTCAGAAAAAAAGATCACTTATTAATGTTGATTAATTACTGGGAATCATTCTTAAGTTTGCAAAAGCTGCCTATTTTTTATTAAAGACTTGGATACTCAAGTGGAAAGCCGTCTAGAATGACATTTATATAGGCTGGCGGCTCACTAGGAAAGAAGATCAAGGAACAATCTTCTATTGTCTAATAGGAAGGGACAATTATAGGAGAGTTGCTGGACTTCTGTTCCTTCTATTGCCTTAATGCAAGCTGATGACTACCAAGCCTTGTAGTCATCCTTTCTCCTCTAAAAAAAATTTCTACGAGAGTTGCTGGACTTCTACGCTATAGAATAATGAACAACAAAAAAGAAGAAACAGAAGCAAACCAGAAAGAAAATGGCATCAAGAGAAGTAGAGCTAGTATCCTGTTTGGTATTGGAGATGGCATATTTGGTGAGAAAGACGGCCACAAAATCAAAGCGGAAAAAGTTAACCAAGGTCCCCTTAATACCTTTGTTAGTTTATGGACTACTGTTCAAAAGTTTCTTTACTACAGGAGTTGAAGCTTTTTGAGGAGTAACAAGTGTTAAAGTTGGAAGTGCTGTCAGAGCTTCACACAAGACGATGTGAAGGGGTTCATGGCTTCTGCTTTCTTTTGTCCAACATCCATCTTGGGGTGAGAGGATTCCGACTCTAGCCCATCTTTTGCTGGTGGCATGCCTAACACTAAAAAAAACAAGTGATGGAAGAAAGAATAATATCTTTCTTCGGTCGACGCCGTGATACATGAATGCCGCTCCGTAATCTATGTCTTCATGACCCGTAATGAAATGTTACTGAACAAAGAGAGATTAACAGAGGAAAAATATCCCACCATATTCTGAGGGATCATCTTGTATTTATATATGGTGTACAAGATATATGGAAAGATTATATATGGAAAGACTAATAATACAATACCTGTATATATGGAAAGATATATTCTTAATACTCCCCCTCAAGTTGGAGCATATATATCATGCATGCCCAACTAGCGACAAATATAGAGAACTCGAGGACCTAGAAGAGCCTTGGTAAATATGTCTGCCAATTGATCATTTGATGAAACAAAAAATGTCACAATATCTTTGGACATTACTTTATCTCGAACAAAGTGACAATCTACTTCAATATGCTTGGTCCTCTCATGGAAGACGGGGTTCGATGCAATGTGAATGGCTGCTTGATTATCACAATAATTTCATGGGTTGCAATTGCAGAATATTTAGTTCTTTAAGCAATTGTTTCAACCATATCAATTCACATGTAGTCAAAGTCATTGCCCTATATTCAGCCTCTACACTGGAAAGAGCAACTA
>LTAE01009984.1:1179-17589 GCA_001647135.1 Pontederia paniculata
ATATATATATATATATATATATAAGACATGGAGAAATTAAGATCAATATAATCATTTATCTTTACTTTACCTTTTCTTCACCTTTATTTTCCTATATTTTCTCTTTACAATATTTTTAATCAATCAATTACAAGAACATCAATTGTATTATTATGACACAATGCTCAACATTCTATGTTCAAGTCAAATTCAATTTTTCATTTATGACTCTTTTTATTCTTTTGATCACTCTTTGTCCTAAGTCATTCAGTTATAGCAATCAATCAATTAGTGACCTTTTAACAATCATGAACATCATTGATTTTAATTCTGGTGCCCATGAAAACTAGCTAGACTTGAAATTCAATAATCAATATCAATTGTTCTCAAAGAGAATTTTTTAATCTATTATCTCCAAAGAAACTCAATTGTTCCAAAAAAAATAATTATTCTTGAAGGAACTCAATTGAACCAGCACAAATCCGGTACAATTATTCCCAAAGAAATCTGTAGACAGTTGTTCTTAAAGGAACCTAATTATTTTCGAAAAAAAATCAGTTATCCCACGTATGGGGTCCCATTCATCGGGAATCAAATCCATCTTCATGGCAAATTCAATCACATGCAATACCCTTTTTAGATCCTATTATCATGGAAATCTAGATTTTATACTTCATGCCACGATCAATGCTACATACAACATCAATAATCCAATGATTTTTTTTTGGCGGAACAAACACAATCCATTTTTTGAGACAACATGGCCAGTTTCCATCTTTTGACGGAACATGACCCATGTCAGATGCAAACACGGTCTGTTTTCTGTGGCAGTAATTCATTATGTTGGCGGCCCATGGTTTAGGTTCAAGGCGATCCGCCGCGCCTGCTTAGGACACGACTCATGTTACTTCAACAAGATTCATGTGGATTCCTTTAGTTCAATCTTGACGTGATTGGTTGAAGTCATCTCGGTCCGCGTCATGATTCATAGTTGAACCGACCGATGATGTGGTCCACGTTCGAGAGACGTTACCCGTTTCTATTGCTAAGGGTTTGCATTTGTCACCATCGTCTAAGCAACATGGTCCGCATGTGAAAATCACACGGGTCATGTCCTAGGAGTTGATTCCCTCGTTTCCCGCTCCAATGCTATTTGCATAACACAACTCGCGTATGCGGTCCGCTTCCATTTCTATCGTGGTTGTTGAGGGCAACTCACGTCAATCGACTTGGTCGCGTTGGTAGTTCATGTTCCAACAACATGGCCTGTTTTCAAAGTTGGTGTATGTCAGCATTGTCCTCGAGTCCGTCAAACACTATCCCCATCTAAGAGCGACGAGATTCGTGCTTGCCTGGTATGACATTGTATCTACGTCTGATAGACGCGGCCATTCCCGTGAACGAACGCGGATCGCGTTCGTCAAGACAAGGCTCGTGTTCGGCCATCGTGAATTAGAGCAATTTATTCATTATTAACTATCTATAGTAATTATACTTATCATGTGAACTTGAAATCATAATTACTTTTCATCTACTTCCTTTGTACCTTCACATAAATATGATAAATCTATTATTTGATCCTCCTAATTACATACTTGATCATCGTTTGCCCCTTGTTCCTTGCTCCTCCATCACAATGTGTCCTCTTCTTCCTTTAGTCCTCTAAGAGAGAGATGTGAGGGAGAGAAACATTGTAAAAGGGATGAGAGTTGGGTCCTATTTATAAGGAAGAAATCTCTCTAATTATGTGATTAAGACTTTTTAAGACTAATTATATTGAAGACTTTTTTTTGCATTTTCTCTCCTTCCTTTGTTCTTCCCACCTGACGGATGCTCACAATCCTCTCCCCTTCAAATTTTCTAATGACCAACAACCTTTTTCAATGAGCATATCTGATTGCCCTAGCCTTTCAACGTCCAACAAATCTTGTTGCCCTCCCCTCTTCCTATATGTCTCGTCCAGAATGAAGGCTTGCATATATTACATAAAATAAATTAAGCCAAATAAATTCTACCAAGTTAATTCATGCATATTGACAAATATTTGGCAAAATATATTCTAGTTCCATTGCAGGTTACAAAAAGCAGCATTCACGTGTAAAGGTAATCATTAGTTTTCACAAAATTGACATCATTTTTTCTAGTTCATCACCTACATGTCTGAAGATGTGTTCTTGTCACAATTGGCATCAAATTGAATAACCGAAACATGTACTCTACTCAAAATGACATCATTCTTTCTCCCAAAATATTTGCTCTAATTGAATACTCCATGTCTGATGTTAAGGCACAAATACCTTGCAAACAAAAGACATAAGCTTGTGTAATAAGAAGAAGATAATGTCATACAGCCCATACATACATCGAAATAAAATCCACCGAGCATCAAAATTTGTCTTCATTATATACTATGCTTTCATATCTTAGTAGCATGCACAAATAAAAAAATAGCCAAAGCCTCACCCTAAACTTTCCAAGAATGTAGTTAGAGACCATAATAATTAGTAGTTAGTAATCAAACAAAAAGAAAGAAAAATCATCCCCAAAAAAATTAGTTTGGTATGAAACAAGAAAAAAATAGTCGAATCCTAAACCTTCCATAAGTGTAGTTAGTAATAAAAAAAGAAAAGAGCACAATTGGGGATGAACTTTGTGAGTTTAGACATCGGAGGAGCATGCAGGGGACATTAGAGCAAGCGTTGAAAGCATTTGAAGGTCCCCCCAACTTTCCAAATTCCAAAAATGCCCTTGCAATTAATTTAAAAACTAGAATCCAAAGTAAATTCCTCAAATTATTATTTCCTATGATCTCTCCTTCCCTCCATCTCTTTCCTCGGTGGGCTCTAATCTTCTCTCTCTCTCTCTCTCTCGTTTTCTCCCATCCGAAGGAAGACTCCTTTTCCTATCCTTGCAACTATTTCTTTTCTCTTCTGCAATCAAGGTGAGATGTGATGTACTCCTTCTACCGTGAAGTTCATCACCTAATCGGGAAAAACTGCAGGAGAAAGTAAAATCGGGCAAAGGATGGGAGAGCAACATCTAGGAGAAGGATCATAATAGAGGGACATAAGGAAAGATTGACGATGAAAGGAACATCTAAGCGTATTGGCTACAAGTGTGTACTTTGGCAGATCTCCTATAGATATAATATTCTAATAGATGAATATGACTAAGTATTTTTGCTTATTCATGTCTCCTATAGATATAATATCCAACCTTTATTTACTATAGACGCGACCTGTGTTTTGGCAACATAGTATGTATCTGTCTTATTTCAGTTCAATGCTGATGCGATCAGTTCAAGTTGAATCAACCCACGCCTCGGCTCATGATTAAACCAATAGATCAATGTGATCTACGTTAAGATGATGTGACCCATTTCCAAGCTTAGGATTTGTGCGCCGCCATCGTTCCGAGGAACAAGGTTCGTGTCTAGAATGCACATGACCCATTTCTTAGGAGTTGATTCCCCTTTGTCTTCTGCTTCGATGTTCTCGAGGAACACGGCTCGCATCAAAGTGCAACACAGTCTATTTTTGTCTCCATCATGGCTATGAACGTGGCTCGCGTCTGATGACTTGGTTGCGCCGGCAACCGCGGTCCGTGTCTAGGAAACACAACCCGGGTGATCATCTCCACTTGCACCTCACATCTCGGCAACTATTAAAGCTGAAAAAATCGAGCTCAAAAAATGAGCATGCTAGAGTTAGGATAAACATCGGCGTCGTCCGCACATCCATCAAACACGATCTATGTCAAGGGGCGATGTGGTCCATGTTTGCTTGCTTTGTCGTGGTCCTGGGACACAACCCATGTCTAACAGACCCGACCATTCCCAAGAGCGAATGCGGACCATGTCCATCAGGACATGGTTTCGACCGTCCAAATTATTAAAGTTGATTTGATTGTGAAATAGGGTAGATTATATAAATTATCTGATAACTATAGTGATTATATCCTCATACATAATTCTAAAACATAATTACATTTCATAGATTCCTCTATACCATCTTATACACATGATAAATCCTATATTTGATCCTCCTAGTTACATATCTAATTTGCATTGGGGTTTTCCTCGTCTGATCCTTGCATTTCAAATGTCTCTGCTCGCGTTCCTTCGATCTCCATGTTATCCTTGATCTCCCTCACACTCTCTTAATGGGTTTGGCATGAACTTAGGAGAAAGAGAGAGAAAAAAAGAGAAGAACCATGAAAGAGGATAATTTTCCTTACCTCTACACCTAAGGAGAGAAGAAGAAAGAGGAAAGAGAGATTCTGTGTGACGGCTAGGATTTTGAGAGATGAAGGGATGAATTAGAGTTATCAGGGTTTATTTACGCCAAGGGGTATATTTATAGGGATTTCTCCAACCCTAAGTTGTCTCAAATTTCCTTATTTAATTCGATTCTAGAATAAAATTAATTATATAGTATAACTTATTAATTACTAATTTAAATAAGACCTTGGCCATGACACGGTCTGTGTTGGCCTATGTATAACCTTCAATGCAACATGATCCACATCTAATCCGAACACGGTCCTTTTTGAACTTTAAATAATAAAATTTTAATTATTTTAAAATTATCGATTGTTACATTATAACATTCTTCAAAATGAATTTGTCCTTGAATTCAGTCGTACCTTAATCTATTGTCTCAATCTTTTATTTCATGAGGGATTATTTCATTATGTCTATTCCATATAATAATAGAAGAAAGAGAGCGTCCATCTTAACTCTGTATAATTCTAGTAGCGCGTGCCTAGTGGGACGTTGTAAACATGTGGTTCTAGCTCAACCCTCATGTTGTATACTCTGCTTGGTGCATGATTAGGGGGCTCTCTTACTCCTCCTGAGTCATGGTCTCTCTTTCGGTTTGGATAATCTCTAGAAAACTTACCATACCTCCCGTAGTTAAGACATGCACCAATTTTGTGGTGAAATTCGCCAGCATATATGGAACATCTGACAATGTGGGCACGGTGTCTTGTCTTCCTCTTGTGCTGTTGTTATTGCCCTTGTCAGGGCACATAGGGCTTTGGGTGCTTATCTCGTCGGTGCTCCTTTCAATTGGGGGCCTTGTCTTGTCTATGTTCGTCCCATTTGAGTTTGTCCTAATCTATTGGTTGTACTAGTCATTTCCCTTTCACTTTCTTCTTATGCTTTATGTCATCTTTCCCAAAGCATTTAGCCATTTTGAACGCATCATTGAGGGTCCTGTCGTTACCTTCGATGGTCTTAGTACTCAATTTTGGACTCAACCGGTGGGCCCTCTCTCTCATCCTTTTTCAATGTATAGTACTTCTGTAACCATATGAATTTAAAAAAAATGTCACATTCAAGTTTTCCTATCGCAATTCCAGAAATTTCCGCTGCTTCAGGCTGTCATCATATTAGGTCTGGAATGCCTCTTTAAACTCCTTCCAAGTGATGTAGCTTGATCAGCAAAGTTAATAATTTTGGCGATTTTCCACTAGTCTTTCACATCCTTCGTCAGACAATGTGCCGCATATAAGACCTTTCGATCCTTAGAACACTTCATCAGCGTGAAAGTCTTTTCCATAGTGTTCACCCATCTCTCATCTTCATCAAAATTATCACCACTATTGAACTAACGAAGGTGGAGTTTCAAGAAATGTTGAATTGTGTCGTTAGGCACATGATCTTACTGGGACTATTGATTCCCTAAAGCTTGACTATTCTAATCTTCACCTTGCGTTGCTTCTTGCTCTAACTGGATTTATTCTCAACAGTTATCGAGGTGCCTTGGAGCCATTTGGATTCATAATAAGAAAATACAATCATTAACTTTTCCTTGTCTTCCTTTTGATAACCTCCTCCAGACTCGATTTACACTCTTCTTGATGGCATGGTGATTGTTTGTGATATTTGCATATGGATACTTACTTAGAGACAACTAAGAAGTGTTTCTCATCAAGCTTTGACACCTATTGTAACACTCCCAACCCATTCAAGAAATTATTTGATACAGAGGGTAGTTACTTTTGGCCACCTTTGTATTTTGTCTATGTGAGATTAACCTTTTGGCCTCTTCCCTTGGATCCTTACACAATATTTGTGGAATATCTAGGTTGGTTTTCACGTTTTTTGAAATAATTTTATGATATCGAGATATTTATCAAAATATCTTCTTCTTAAAGGTATTTGATTATATATATTGCAAGGACTTTTTGATTATATTCTATCAAATAAAACCATGGGTTACTATATATTTTAAGATTTGAGGCCTAAGAGTACAATATTCTTATGATGTGTTTGGGTTAATTAATTGATATTTCGATGATCAAAATAAGTTAGTTTTTGGTTGAATAAGAAGAGGAGAAAAATAAAATAATTAATTAATATATTTAATTATTGAGATATATAGTTTTTCTAAGTATAGATGACTAATTTTAATTATATAAATTAACATATTTCTCTCTATTAACATATATTCAATTTTTTATTTTATTTATAATAAAATATTAACTACTAAACAATTATGATATTACAATAATTAACTAGTACTTGCGAAGACTAGTTAATATTTTCCGCCATTCTATTTTTAATAATATATCATTACCTAATAATTATGATAAAAATAATTATTAATTAAATGCTTAAAATTATTAATATTTATAATATTTTATTAGAATTATTATTTATGTATATTGTTACGCTTTTGTGCAAACTTTAACAAATGTTAAAATCATAATTGATAATATATTTATATATTAATATAAAATAGTTTAAAAAAGCAAGTTAAGAAAAGTTAAAATAATTAGAAAATAAAATAAATGTTCTTGCCAGAATAGTTTTTTCTTATTTTAATACAAAATATTAATTATTTTGCTTGTTGTTTTTCAGCTGAAATAAAAAGATTGTTCTTCTCTGTACCAAACAAGGCTTTAAGGATGGAACTCGATCCAGCAGCATTGTTAGCCCACACCAACAGTAACACAAAGTCTGCCTGGCCTACTTATTGTACTATTTCAGATGGCCCCTAACTTTCTGGCTCCAAACTTGGCTCATAACTTCTTCAGTAACTGGAGACTCTTATTAAGTTGAAGTTTTCAGAAACGCCCTTTGCAGTGTTTCATCCTCCAAAAGCATCCCATATCAACATTTTCTTTTGGCCCATTTCAGTTAACTGGTCAGTCTCATTCACAAAAAATTCATTATTATTTTATTTTATTTTATTCTCTCATCATCTCCCAGTCTCCCTAACTAGTCTCCCTCATCTCCAGAAAAAAAACAAGGTACATTGGTGAGGTCTCATGTGCTACCATTATTTTTTACATGGCCGACACATACCATTGCTATTAATTAATTTAATTTGTCACCATAGCAACAAAAGTTGCAAGCAACTTGCACTTCCTATGGACTTGGCACAGCCCTACATTTATGTCTTCATCTTTTTTTGACCATATCTTAAGCAATCTAGGAAACTCACATATCAATCCAGTACACATTCATGAAAAGAATATAAATATATAATCATGAAAAGAATATCTATATATAATATATATATATATATATAGCTGTAAAAATCACACAACATGCATGATAAAAATGATTATGATTATCATCATATACATGATAAAATAGGTCAATGTCATCTATCAAAAGAAAATTTAATGCATTAGAAGTGAGGGATCCACAATCCTGATGAAAAGACAGGAAAAAAAAAAGCAAAGGGAAAAAACTTGGTGCTCTGTAAGCATCAGATGCTTTGTGCATGTGAAGGCTTTGCCAGTTTCATTGCATTGTATCATCCTCTCTCAATGACAAAAAGAAATTCAAAGCAACAACATGTGTTAATAATAACAATATTAATAATAATAATAATATTATTATTATTATTATTATTATTATTATTATTATTATTATTATGTAACGTCCCAGAAGACCAACCTGCTATGTGGCAGAATTTCCTCCTGAGTGCACATCATACTTAAACTTGACATTAAAATTGACTAACAAGACTGGTCAACATAATGCGAAAAATGAAAAACTTTTAAAAACTTTTGTATAACATAAAATAATTGTGAAAGATCTTACATAACATAAATTGTCTCATAAATAATATTACATCTCTTTGGAAAGAAAATAATTTAGAGACAACTTGACTGTACAAACAACATCATCATCACGAACATCTATTGCCGCATGCGCCACCAGTCATTATGGCACCTTAGATCACTGATCTGCAGGATCCAAAGCAGGGGAAAACAAAATTCACCATGAGCTATAAAGCCCAGATATATAAAGCACAATAGAAATGTACTTTTCATGATGGAATAAAAGCATAAAACTTAAACCATATCATCATTAATAATAATTGATAATCATAACATAAGGGTCATTATTAAATATCATAAATATCTTTACATTCTAATATATATCATCTTTCTCACATCATGCTTTCTTTACATCTTTAGCTTATCATCTTTTTTTACATAACTTTACTTTCATCATCATTAGCATATCATTACTTTCTTGCATTAGGAGTGAGCTATGACAAATAGTCACACATTAATCACTCTAAGCGTATATAAAGGAGTAAGCATGACACATGGTAAGATAGATCCATTAATCCACATCATCATCATCATTGAGTTCTTTCATCATATTCATTACATTTATCATTTAACTTTCTTTATACTTGACATACATGGAAATACAACAAGATCATTCCTTAACATCTAATGCAACATGCTCAATGCAAATATTAAACCAAGTGATTATCTTCTTAAGTTCTTATCACATTAGTGACTTTGAGGGTTACTTTGTTGTGACTTTGAATGGCCCATGAGTCTTTAGAAGCTTCGCCAATAAGTCAGTGGGGGTGCACAAACCACGATCGAAAAGGATGCTCGAGAAATTCATTTATTGCAAGGAGGGGAGAAAGTCAGGCAACATTGAACTAGGTAGCAGCTGATATACCAGTTCCCCATCATCATTAATATTGCGCTCCCAATCATTCAATGCATGACAGCCTCATTATTAATTTTCGTGTGGATGATTGAATCTTTATCTTGTCCACATATTAGTCCTTAAAATTACATAAGAATTCCACATTTACAATGAGAATAGAAGGCAATCAACATGAAATATGGAAAACAACGGTCACGACCTGTGACTGTATTGTCACGACCCGTGAAGTCATGGTCATGACCATGACCATAAGTTCATCTGGCATGGTCACCGCCCGTGACAATTATGTCACGATCGTGACCAAAGGCATCATTATTCTCGATTATGTCACGGCCCGTGACATACACATCACGGCCGTGATTGGACATTCTTAGTTAGGAATCACGATTGACCGTGTTCACGACGCTGCGTCACGGTCATGACCGAACATGCTTTTCCAATCGTCAGTTCGTGACTTGTGCTTATGACTCGACGTCACGGCCGTGATAGAAGGGTTAAACTTATGCTCATCAACGTTGGTCACGACTGTGACCAAGTGATTTGTTCATGTCACGGCCCGTGACATAGTTGTCACGGTCGTGACCGAACGACATTCCTCGCTAGTCTCTTTCACGGCCCATGACATGCCAATCACGGCCGTGACCAAGACTTTCTAGGGCAATTTTTCGCCCCTTCTTCTCCTGTTCATTCATGGATTCTTCCTTACCAATATTTTATCTTATAGGGATCTATGAAATTAGTTTTCTACAAGTTTTAATCTTAAGAATCCCATCATAGACATCTTGCATTCATGTACTGATCTATCCTTAATCAATCCACATCATATGGAGATCATGAAACATTCTTAAGGCATGAACATCTTAAATCTTTCATGAATCATAGAACGTAGCGTTAAAATCATCATATAAAGATAATAACACCCTTTTAGGGCATGAACATCTTAAATTCATCATGAATCATATAACCAAGAGTTCAATGCATATCGTCATCGTATAAATTCCTTCATAAATCAATATCTCTAAATCAATCTAATCATACTGGATTACTAGACAATTCTAGGGCATAACATCATGCTAATCCATTTATAACATCTAGAACAACCTAGCATGCAATAATCTATCATAAAAAGTCTGATCTAGAGGAATCCGCCTATTTACATACGTGTTAGCCCATAAGTTCGTTGTCCCGTTCGTCCTCAATCTGTTCATGTGTTCGTCCACGATGATCCTTCCCTTGGCATCGCTCTCTAATATTTGATCCGTCTTCATCTTCTCCTTTGGAATTATTTTCTTCTTTAAATGAGAGAAGACAAGGAAAAGAGAAAAATTAGGGCCAGCTGGAGTATTTAATGGGGAGAGAATAAAAGTGTCCAGGTTCGTTGAATCTATATGATATTTTGAATTCTATAATATTAAGTATTATGTATCTGATTTTCAGTTACAACAATATTTTAGGAATTAGAATTCTGGAGAATTACATAATAATAATAATAATAATAATAATTAGTAATTATTATTATTATTAAGTTGTAGAAGTGGTCGTGAATTTTGGGTATGCATGGCTTAGGCTGCTTTTGGACAGTTTTCTTTATGAAGCACGATTTGCTTTTTTTTATATAATTGAGAGTTTGATTAAATTTTTAGAAGTCGTTTTCTTTTAAAATTTACTTACTATGATCGCAGCAACCTTTAAATATGTTGAAAAGTTGGAAACGAATTCATCCAAAGAAAGCAACTTTGAAAAAAATTGCTATCGAAGAAGTGTTCCCAAAACGCAGATTTAGGGCAATGTTTGGCTCTGTCATCAATTGTTGTCAGACAGTGTTTTATGTTTCACATGAAATACTTATGAGGCAAGCGTTTGAATTCCAAACGCTGGTGGCCAAAGAGATCATCAATCCCAATACTCGTAGTAAAAGCATATCTAAGATTAGATCAAAAAGATATTAATAATTTAATCACTTATTAAATAAAATCTAACGAAAATATTGTTGCAATGTTTATGGTACAGTTGCACCAAATTTACAAGTTATCCGTCAACTTTTCAAAATTTGGATGCGCAACATTGGTTATAGATAATTTATATCCCAATTTTTAGTTCTTGGTGGTTATAGCGCATCAGGAGATATATATTACGTGCTATAGATTTTGTGTATAACGTGGCCCTCACAACACTACGTAATTGCAATGTTTATGGGAAGCCTACTTAGTATTTTTGCTAAGTAGATTACTTAGCGATGATTAATAGGTTAACTAAGTATATAAATAAAAACACCCACCTCCTACGTATGTAACCCAATTGCCAAAGTAATCCACATTTATATCTTATTATGGGAATATCTTAAAATATTGGAAAGATAGTTTGTTGCACACTAAAGTGCACGTCACGGAAAAGAAAAGTAACCATGTCCCTAAAAATACACTCTATCATGTGATAAAATATTCTTTTGAATATCCTATCGATTTATATATTTTTACTTTTGACCAATGACTATCAATATTATTCATATATTGCGAAAGTCAATATTCAAATTATAATTAGAACCCATGTCATATGAAAATCTTTTCATTACGAATATCAGCATTGTACGTGACATCACCATATACGTATTTAGAAGATGAAGTTCAATATGTAAAGTTCATAATAATAAAGCAAAATATATATAAAGACGTCATAATCATAAACAATGAGTTTACTTTGTCTACTATCACCTTATCATTATTTTACATCTTTCTTTATAATATTATTTTTTAATCTATGCGTGAACATTAATTACATCGTGAACATGACTAAGAAGCAAAATAAAAGATATCATAAATCGAGACAAGTCTTAGGCTAATTCCATTATTACATCCTTCATATTGACTTTTTAGGCATGTCAGAAATAGATAATTTGACATTATTTGCATATTCAACACTTTAGTTTATTACCATGAAACATATGTTGCATTTCACTTCTCTATTTGAATGGGAGAGTAAACTATGACATGATCACATTTAGTCTGCCACATAAAAGATAGAGTCAAAGTATGAGTTTACTAGAAATAGAATTTCTAGCATAATTATATTCTTAATTGTTAACTTAATTACCTATAGTGCGTGAGCAGTGGCTGGGTTAGTGGAGAGTAGTGGGGAAAGAGGTCGATGATATAACCTAGATAAATTTTCTTATGTAGAGATTGCATTTGACCCCCTTAAATTTTCTTAATGAAGATGCAAGTGAAATATAACATATCTTTCATAGTAAGAGACCAAGAAAGTAAAAATTGATAATCCACTTTGAACACGTTAATAAATAAACAAAAAGATGGTGGAAATCGAGCCAAAACTTATCTCGATTTCTACCATCATTCATTTTACTTCTAAGTCATACTAAAAATGGATTCTCATATTTAAGTTATTTGCATATTCTTTTTTATGTCCTATTTTCATTAAAGATGTGTTCTCATTTTTCAATTAATTTTTCTTGTAAATATTCAAATTACTAACTCTTGAAGTACTTACACTAATTAGGTTAGTTAACAATTATTTCTCGTAAACAATGAAGTATTACTACATGCGTCACCCAAGGCATAAATGGCAGAGAATAGGGGAGACAACCAATAAGGTGATGTCAACGTTAAGCTGTCAACTAACATGGCAAACGAAGTAAGAGAGGAAGAGAACAAGAAAAAAGAGGGGGAGAATGGGAGAATATTCTTTTCGGCTAGGGTTTCTATTTTCGAGCCACGAAACATGAGCATTGTTTTTGTGCTATTTAAAGAATAAAAAAGGTGAAATTTTCCTTATTTCAGCGATGCATATTGGCCTTATTATTGAGTCTGTAATTTGTGGCATTTAATATCCTCTTACACCAACAACCATTGACGTTTATCTATGCAACATGGATGAGCCGCTAACTTCACAGTTTCTTACCTCCACAACTTCTATCAATTAAGTGAAACACACACACCCACATATTATGACTATAAAAATTATTATTGCAAAAACCATACGTATGTTCCTATATAAACTGTGTACTTAGACCAGGGTGTTCGCGAGTCGGACTTAATCCGATCCTAACCTAAATTCGATTGATTTTGTTCGGGTTGAATTGACTCGGGTTAATAATAAGTTTGTCATCGAATTATATCCAACTCGATTTCCATTGGGTTGGGTTGGATTGGATAGGATCATCGATTTACCCGATTGAATTTTTTTATATATATTTTTAATTATTATTTATAATGTTTAACATCAATTATATTTTAGAAAAAGAAATAAATATATTTTTAAAAATTTGTAATGATTTAAAAGAGTATAAAGTATAAATTTTTAATATAATTTAATTTTAAAATAATATAAAAATTTTATCAAGAATAAATTGGTCTAAACTTAATAAAAAATATATAAAAGTTCGGGTCATCAGGTTGGGTCGGATTGATCGGGTTCGAAAAATTGAGACCCCTACCCGACCTCATTGACGATCGAGTTATGATCGAGTCGATTCAGGTCCGATCCGATCTGATCCAATTGAAATTGGATTAGTTTGAATCGTCGAGTTCATCGGGTTGATCCGACTCGATGAACAAATATGTATATGTGTGAGAGAGAAAGAATAAAGTAAAAGAAATCCTATAACATATTTATATAACTATCTATGTCAATCTATATATATAAGTATATAGAATTATGTATATAAAATAAGGAAATACATTTTTGTCTTTTTATAAATTAAATAATATTTAACACCAGTAGTGCATTAGCAGCTATATACCGACTCTATTTGGTGTCATTAAATTTTAATTCGAGAGTGACACATATAATTTCGCTTTTTTTTGCATGTTTGTTGTCGTGCTAGTTAAAGTCTACGTACGGAAAATTCCGCACATTAGTTGTAACATCCAAAAATTTAACGAAATAAAAATAAAAAATAAAAAATAAATAAAGTAAGATATGATTAGAATTAAGAATATGATATTCATTATATAATTCATATGAGATTATAAATATTAATTATATATTTATGTGATTAATATCTACTATGATATATATGTTAAAGTGTACATTCTAGTTTCAATTTTCATATGTTGAAAATTAGTGAATTTTGATTAAGGCATGAAAATATTATTTTTGAAAAGTTTAGAATTTAGAAAATTAAAGTTCTGATAATTATCCTTATATGTTAAAGTGTACTAAATATATTTTTTAATAAATTTTAGGAATATTTCTAGTTAGGTTAAATAAAGAGACAAAAATGAAGAATCGGTAAAATTACCGATTCCAAAATTCAGATTTTGATTCTTTTAAAATTTATTTTTATGAATATTTTCTTTGAATCAAAATGAGAGTAGTTTATTATTTACGTGTAATATCTTAAGTAAATGACTAAATACCATTTACTTAACGGTATTACATGTAAATAATAATCAACTTCAGTCCCAAAATGATACCATCTCATGATCGACTGTAAGTCAGTAACTCTTGTGGATAACATGTAAAATTTCACTTATTTTTCATCTGGTCAACTACCTAGCACATCTCATGTCCGAAAATTAGAAGGAAGGCAATGACAACTACAAGCATTCAAATCAACATTAACCTAAGAGAAATTCTAAGTTTTTTTTTGCAATAAGGTAAGTGGTTAACTTCTTTTCTATGCATTACACCCTACAAATTTTAGTTAAAAGAAGGGTTTCTGGTTATGAGTTACTCATATGAACCATCAAACTCTAATAATTAAGGAACACAATAAAGCCAACTTACCTATGTGTATAACACAATCTAGATTGAGTGAAATTTAATGCTGAAGCTTTCTAAAGATTATTTGTTAATTTTGACTTCTCTAAAAATTATAAAACTCCTTCAGTTGTATTCTATTTAAGTCTACTTTCCATAGGCTTTAGAATTGAATTAATCGGAATTCTATATTAGAAGTTATGAATAAATGATTAAGACTCACTCTTGGTATTTTTTGAAATAATTTGTTTTAATTGTAAATTCTGCAATAAATAGTATTCACAGAACGAGCGCAGGATCTTTTTATGTGTCACACTAATATAAGTATACTTTCATATCAAATTGGAATTATAATCATAGGCAATGTAAGTGGAATCTATATTTTTTAAATTGTATATCACACCGTTTGTCACGATTTTGAGATGAAACAGAATATAGGCAAATCTCTTAATTTACTATGATCTCCCTAGAAAAAATAACAATTTAACATTTAAAAGAGTTCATCCTCTGGAAGTAAAGCTTTCATTTAAAATGGTATTGTTTAACTATAATATGTATTTAGTGAGTTATGAATTTTATATTCAACATTACTCAATCAGTCTGTCAAAACACAGAAATGAAACAAAATAGTATCAATTTGTTGATTTTTTTTTGTATCAATCCAGAACAAATTAGAAGAAGGTATTTATATAAGTTAAACTTCTAAAAGTCTTCTTTTGATAAAATTTGTATTATTTGAATATGTTGTGTTTTTTAATTGTTATGAATTTTACAACTGACTTCACCCAATCTGTCAAGTGCAAAATTGATACCAAATTAATGTTGTGAAGTCCATAAAATGAAATTATTGTTGATGCAATTGTACTTTTATATCCATGACAATTGCTTTTGGACAGGTTATATATGAACTCACCAAATGAATGAATTGCTAATTATGCAATGATATGTTATATATTCTATGATGATATGAATATGTGAAAAAATCATGCATTTACTTCTATCATATAGTTGCATTTTCTCTGCCCGGGATGATATGTCTTCTAGTGGTACGATATGAAATTCTCTGAAAAGGATGATATGATATCCTAAGGGATAATATATATTCTCGGCAGGGATAATATGATACCTTAAGGGGTGATATGATACCCTTGACTAGTTGGTGATATGATATGTTGCATACATGATTGCACGAGTGCGTGATATGTTATATGATATTCTATGAACATGTGACACATTGGTGTTGATACATATTTCATTTCATCACATTGTGTGATGCATATGATTATTGATATAAAATATGCTTATATTATTTTTTCTTGAAATGTGTAGATGATAACGCAAAGATTATGAGCTTTCTACTTATTGAACAGTGATTTTCTCATAATGTGATTTTCAATATTTTCTAGATCAGTAGGCTAGTGTTGTGGAGGTGCCTGATGATCATTTATAAGGATTGAAGCACTTTTAGACGAGGTATAGATGAGACTTAGATATCTACTTTGATCATTTTGTGAGGATGTATGTTTTCTCATGATGTATAACATTTGTATAAGGCTGTTATATTTAAGAAAAATATTGTATAATGTATAAATATAAAATAGTCTGAATTTAATTTGAGATCAATATATATATTTCATGAGTTATCACTACAAGAAAAACGGCATTTTGCGAGCAAAGTTTAGCGAGCATATTTTTGCCGCTAATTTGCTCGCTACGAGAAAAGAACGAGTAAATAGCGAGCAATATAATTATTAAAATTTGCGAGCAATATTGCG
>LTAE01009985.1:0-17583 GCA_001647135.1 Pontederia paniculata
CGAGCCTCCATTGACGTGAGTATGCGTTCCAGCCACAACCTCCGGAGCTAGGGCATTGGACGGCCAAAAGTCCAGGGGGGTATTCGGGTTTGGTGGAAGATTGGAGGGGGGGGAGGTTGCAAGGGGGGCTTAGGGTTTGGGAGGTGAGCAGATGAGAGAGGAGGAGGAGGGTTTGGGGGAGGGGGAAAGGAGAGCGAGAAAGAGTTTGGGGGAGGGGGTGGTTCTGGGGCCATCAGGAGGTGCACACTTAATTTTTTAGAGTATAATGAAATTCATTCTACTAACTTAATACATTCATATAGATGTTTTATATCATTATTATAATAAAATATGTTATGCTAATTTCGTGATGCATCACATACTCACATATATCAATCATGTATTTGGAGTAGACATCAAATTAAAAAATTAACTTTTATTTTGATATGACGTCATGATATATTTTATTGTGATCGTAATAATATACAATGTTTACGTGAACATATTCAATTAATAAAATAAAGAATCTATTATAATCGATAGAAAAGATTAATTCAAACATACATAAAATTTGAGGATTAATGATGTAAGAAAAAAAAAGTTTAAAGACCATATAGATATTAAGTTTACGTGAAAATTACCCTAAAATACTAGTATTATTCTTTGCTTACTTTATTGTTTTATTTTGTGGAACTTTTACCTTTTTCATGCATATAAAATGTAACTTCTTATAGAAAATGTCAGCGTAGATTCAAGAAATTTATAGGTTCAATCTGATGGCAAACTTTTATTTTACCACTGATTTTATGATTCTGGATTATTTTTCAACCCAAAACTAAATCATGAGTTTGTTTTCTTTCCATTGTGAAGGAGACCAAATACCTAATTAATAGATATCATTTAGCCGAGTGAAGTTTAGAGTTGAGGATTAAAAAAATAAGGGCCTGTTTGAAAATTTTGTAAAAAATTTTGCCGTTTTAAAAAAAACTGTAGTAAGACACTTTTTCAAAAGTATCTTACAACAGTTTTTTTCCGACGTAAAAAAATTTTAAAATTTTTAAATACGTTATAAGATAAAAGAGAGAAAGAAGAAAAAAAAATAAAACAAAGATAGAAATAAATAATTATTTTACGATGTTTTTTATCTATTATGTTGTATTATTATTCGACTAAAAATATTGCCAAACACTTATTTGTAAAAAAATTCGTCAACAAAAAATATTACGGCGTAACAGTTAAATACTTTCAAATTACTGAACACCCAAATAGGCCCTAAGTGTTCGATAAATTTAGTGATTGAATTAGTTAACGAGTATAAAATAACATAACTAAGTATAAAATAAAAAAGTATTTAATTTCTAAAATTATATGAGTTAAAATAAAATTTTCTTGCAATGTAACAACTAATATATTTCAAATTAATTTTATTTTAACTAAGACTAAAAAATAACATAATTTGAATTGTATTTTATATTCACACTATATTTGAATTTTTATTTACGTGTGTGCATATATATATATATAACACGTCGCCGGCGGTCTCCGACGACCTCGACACTACTCGAAGTCCTCGGTTCGCGCTCTTCTCCTTCTTCCTCTAAATTCCTCAGTTCGCGCTTTTATTTGTTCGTCTCCGAAGGATTCGTCTCGGCATTGCACGCGAAAACGATCGATCTCGTGGTGCAAGCTCGATTTCGAATACGTCTGCTGGTGAGTACTTGATTCCCTCGTCTATTTTTCTTTCTTTTGCTTGTTTTTTTTTCTATTTTTCAAGATTTGCGAGGCGAATTAGGTTTGCCTGTCGGAACCTGCTTTGGATTCTTGACCGCTTCGCTTTCACCAGTTCCAGTTCCAGTTCCAGTTCCAATTCCAATTCAATTCTTTAGAGCAGAGGGAACTGAGGTGGTGCGATTCGTTCTGCGTTTGTTCTCCATGTCTCGCAGTTCTAATCGTTGTTCTCTTTGCAATTTCGATTCCGGTTACGAGAGTTAGTGATTTCGTCGTTTGTTCTACGTTTGTTCTTTTTTATAGATTTGAAATAGTTTACTACTTGAAATTGCGTTGGATTCTTGACCGTACCAATTCTTTTAGTTGT
This sequence comes from Pontederia paniculata, assembly GCA_001647135.1. Taxonomy (NCBI): domain Eukaryota; kingdom Viridiplantae; phylum Streptophyta; class Magnoliopsida; order Commelinales; family Pontederiaceae; genus Pontederia; species Pontederia paniculata. The sequence continues at coordinate 2,075 of LTAE01009985.1, forward strand.
ATTATTATTATTTGCTCATTGATTCGATGCAAGAATTGGCGAGATTATTAATACTATTTTACTACTTGTCTTTTGACATATGATGCATGAATCTGGGAATATATATTGTTCTGGAATGATTTGTACTTGGTTTCAGTTCTCAGATAGTGTTGAAGCGAACGTTCAGTTGCTGTGCATCACCTGCTTGTGGCGTTGCCTGACAGAAAAAGAAAACATATGGCTAAATCTTTAGAAAGGTTGGTCGCAGAGGCAAACTTCAGTCAATTATCATTTCTTTCTGTAAAAAAAGTTGTGTGTCTACTTAATCAAGAATGTAGCTCCTATTTGTTTCATAAGCACGAGAATTTTAATTTGCAGGGAGTTTCTACAGGGATCTTTTCCCAGCGGTAGTCATGGACATGCTAACAAATCGTTGGACCTTGAAATCAGAGTAAGGATTCTGGTAACTTATATCTAAAATGTTAGCTCTTCCATTCCGTTTGGTTCTTTTTATCACCATTTGGCTTGAATTATTTATCTAGGAACTTTCCCAAAGATCTCGCCTGCAGGAACAAGAGATCTTGCTACTCCGTAAACAAATAAACGATGCCTCCTTGAATGTATGACGTTAAAACAAACTCAACACTTCTCCATGGATCTTTGCCCCTTCTTTGTCCATTCTTCTCAATTTAGAATAATATATGGGTCTATTGTGGATTCAGGAGCTCAATTTGGTAAATGAGAAGCATGTTTTGGAGAGAACATTCTGCGAATTACAACTGGTATGGCACTATACTGTGCGACTGAGGCATTTTTTCTTTTATAGACAACTAAACAGAAAGTTTTATTTGGTCTAATAGGCACTGAATGATAAGCAGGACAATGTTATTTCTGATACCGTGAAAGAACTGAGGCAAAAGAAAAAATTCCTTGAAAAACAATCAAGATTACTGGATTCTCTCAAGGTACATATTATTGAACTCTCCTTCAAGAATTAAATGGATCTTCGTTTCAAAAGAAAAATGAATTAAATGGATCTCATCTGGATCATTTGCAGATGAGATGGTGCTACACTCATACTATTATGATTAGAGAATCAAATGATTTTGAGGAATATCTCTTTAGTTTTATCATGATCAATAATTGAATTTTCTTAAGCCATTGGATATAAAGAAAAGCCATAATCAAATAAAATATCGTCAATCTTAACTTGAACTACGAAAGACATGCTAAGTTATTGCTCAAACTCAGATTTTAAACCTACCATGTGAAAAGGTAACTTTTGTCCCCTCAAAAATAATTATTCCATTTACATAATGCTAGACAGACTGTTTTGAAAGCAAAAATTTTGTGCTGCCACTTTGATCTTTTTGTTGCCACACAAAGGAACCAAGTTTATTTCATCTTCCCTTTTAAAAATGAGACTTATCATCTTTCTTCTCGCAGATCTCACTATAATTTACCAAAAAAAATCCATATCTTCTAATATGTATATTTTCTTTTGTTTTACCATTTTTTTAGATGGAAGAGAAAGAAATTCACACATTCACTTCGTATTTGCTAAGCTTTTTATCTCAACACAACATCCGACCTCCTGTGTTAAATGCTTCCATGATTACAAATGGTACACAGGTAGCTAGCTACTTTCTGATGTTCTGTTTATTAAATGTTCTACTGTTTGTCACCATTAATGTTGATATTTTTGCTTATGTACTTCCTTGCCTATCAGCATGCACATGGAACATGGAACTATCCCTGTCTATCAGTTCTGCATCTAGAAAAGTTTTCATTTTTAAATTCTAGAATCTGCAACCTTGAATTTTGCTCCAAATTGTTGTTTTTCTTGAGTTGCCTCCTCATATTGATATTGAGTGGCTAAAAGAGTGCTGTGTTTAATTGCGATTTGTGTTATGGTGGCCCGAAATTCTTCAGCTATTCCTATCATTTGGTAGTAATTGAGGGGAAATGTATACCCAGTGTGCATTTTAACTGGCATGTCACGGTCTAAAACATCCTTAGATATGGACTTGTGACTGTCATTGTTAACCATTTTACTGCATTCCAATGATGTCTCTCTTGCTTTATTGGATGCTTATGATTTTCCTTGCAGATGACCACCATTTTCATTTGAAATGTGGTCATGACAGCCGTCTTCACGCACAATGAATTTTTTAAATCATGTAATGACATCAAAGTTGTTCAGTTTGAAACGTGCCCTCAAGAATGTCATATAGTTAGGTGTGATTTAATACCTTATTCTCCAAGAAATTATCAGTCACTAGTGCAAGAATCAAGATTCAAGAAAAGCGAATAGGGCAGATTTGCTACTGTTCATTATTCTGTGCCATTTACCAGCTGGGAAACGGCAATTTTGACCCCTTGATTTGGTCAACAAAACTATCATTAATTGCGATGATGTTTTTCATATTTCTTTTATTGGGTCAAAATCTATATTTCTTTTCGAAAGAATTATATGCTCTTTCATATGTTTTTGATATTTCTGTTCACTCTTCCTGCTTTTAACTTTTGTTGCATTTTTCTTTCCATGTTTTGCTACTTCACTTTTATGAATCAAGATTCTAATATATGATCAATCCTTTGCTGCCAGATTTTAACTGCTTAAGTCTATTCCTTTAAAATATGTTACATTTTGAAATATTTTAGTAAATATTGTGACAATTATATAATACATTATTTATTAATTTCCTTTTTCAGCGTTTATATCGCCATATGCATTCGAAACTTGGGTCATATGTGAGTAAACTCTCTCTGAACTTCTCAAATCTTAAGCTATGTTCCTCTCGTTCAAACATTGCTTGTATCTTAAACCTCTCTAATTTGCGGAAAGAGTCGAGTCTCCCTATGTGGCATGAACATCTTAGCTGCATCTTTCTTTAACTATACCAATCAGATGCAATATTTTTTTAAGATGTTAAGGACATGTAGATGTCATCTGAGGTTGCAGATAAGCTTGATTTCACGACAACCTCAATACCAATAATCACTGTTTGATTGTTAATATTCACAGTTTTGGATCTTGCTTCAGCATTAGCTATTTCGTTATGGGTTAAAATTTTGAAGGTATTTATTGTTAGTCTCGGAGAAGAAAATGAGATACAAGGAGCTTTTTTTTAGAGGGTATATGGAGCATGTTAATAATGTATTCTGGTTGGACGAATTATAAAATCAATTCAAGTGTGTTATGTCTCACAATTTCTTGATTTCTATACACAAATATAATTTATTTTTTGTAGTTAAAGTAAATGTTCTATCCCATACAAAAAGTTCACATTTCTTTATCCTTCAAACATGAAGATGATGTGTAGTTTGTTATCATCAAGCTTTTAAATTATAAGTAAATCCTATAGTAGTATATCAGCTAAGAATGAGATGAACAGCCTTGGTTCAATGCTAGTTGCTCTTTTGAACCATGAGTTCGAGGCCTTCAAACATCCCAAATATCTTACTCGTCCAATCTGCATAGGAAGCATATCTTGTGTAAGAATAATCATAACATTCTGTTCTTGTGTATTTCTAGACAGAACGTTATAGTTGCTTGCTCTGATGACTCACTTCCATTGTCAAGATATCTGTAGATATGTTCATTTTAGAAAACTGATTTATTCTAGATTAAATACATTTATAATATGGTCTTGATCAAGGCACGGGCTAGCATATGACACGAAGATAGCAATCCTAAGATACAACACAAATTTAGTTGGTGTGCTTATTGTTCTTTATATATCACTCTTATGATTATTTAGTCAGTTCATTTAATTCTTCTGTATTTCACATGGCATTCAGTTGACATGACCTTATGCCATTCGCAGTGCATTAAACCACTTTCAATTTTGGAATTCATGAACTATATTAAACAAAGAAATGAAGGAATGTTAAGTATCAACATGAATGACTTCATGAAGAAAGTTATATATGAAATCAGCTTTCAAACCTTTCTTTTCCATAATTGTCAATCAGGAAACTGTTGAAGATATGGAACAATCTGCAATAGGAAACTATTATCTCTTTGGTAATTGTAGAAATTTTTGCTCAGGTGGTGTTAGCGGCAGTTGTATATAGATGATAGGACCATATTTGTCTGATAGTTTCTTCACGTACTTTTGTATCTCACGTATAGGTATGACCCTGTTTCATTCATTAAAAGCATAAAATATTCTCCTATTTTGCATTTATGCTACCCATTCTAAATATTTATTTTTCTCCACCGAGTTCTTCTGTATAATATATGTACTTGATATCACTGGTCATTCTCATCTAGAGAAGTAGATCCTCTCAAATTTTACTTACAGGACACAGCATACAAGGAGCTTCATCCGCATGATAATAATCAAATTGATCTTGTCAATGCCACATCTAATCCATCAATGATTGTTCAAGGGAATGACGGAATGGATGTGAAGGATGTCAATGCCCCTCCAAATTCCAGCGTGATTTCTCCATCCAATAAGTAAGTGTTAGTTTTCCTTTTCACTCCCTAATTTTATCATTCACATGCCACTTGCATGAGCTTATTTTTCTTGTTTCATTCCTTTTGATATGATGCTAAAACGAATGGAGGTACTGAAAAGATAACTAGTTGTACGTAACTAGAGTTTGGTAACTACGTAGGCTACTTTTTCTTATAACATGCTGTTAAAGTTTTAACATCTTGAGCCCACTATAGCATACTACAAGATTTCCAGCACGAACTTTTTCTTGCATTCCAGTGCTAATTTGCATATTTTTCGATGGCACGACAGCGCTTATGCCCTGATTAGAAATTATTTAACATGCATAATAATAATGATATTAACAAGTATTCAATTTCTCTTTTTCTGAAAGAGACAGCTTCCGACCTTGAAATTCTTATGGTAACTTAGCTCAGTTCTGCAACAGCAGCTAGTTAAACCTTGTGCAGCTGCCAATTGGCTAGGATCCACTTTGGGCAGATTGAAAAAGTTTGATTCTGCTCGAAGGAGAACACACATTCGGGCTTACATATAGAGAATCTGGGTACAATTATCCAACTGGAGAAGAGCCAAGTACATATCTGAAGGAGATTTCCTTTTGTTTTGACAGAGGTTTCAGTCCTGCATCACTAGTTAACCCAAATAATTCTCCAAGTATCAGATAATTATAATTAATGTCTTATTCTTAACTTTTAGATGATATATGATCTTTGAAATAAATATTTAAAAAATACAAATTCAATAATCATATATCATTTTCAAGCAAGCAAACAAACTGAAGCAACAAATCCAAAAAAGTGGACCGAGTTGAAATTTGTGCATTTAGCTTGCGTCAAAATGATCTGCTCTGATCTAAAGTTGACACTGGACCGAGTTTGCATGTGTTGTGAGTCATATTTAACACCTCCATCTGCATATTGATAGAGCCCACTCATGAATCCCAGGACAAATGAGTTGCCTTATCTATGTCAAGATTTCTCTTGAAGAGTGCCCATAATGACATTTCCCAATTGTGGCTAATTTGCTCTAAGACATGTCATGTAGGGAATGTTAATGGGTGCTATTTCTTTTTTCATAAGTCTAGAAATGACATGCTATGTCAAACAGACTTGAAGACATCTTTCTCTAGAAAAAGTAAAGCATAATTATCAATAAACTCTTAGTAAAGTGGGTTGGGAGCTTATGTTGCCATTTAGGTGGCTGAGGTTCAAATTCCATAAGAGGCACTTAGAGATTTTATTTGGAGGACTACCTTACTCTACCTATTTTAGTTTCTATGTTGTACTAGGCTTTTTTCTTATTTGTAGTGTTGATAGAAAATCAAATATAGTTCCTGTAATTGTCAATTTTATGATTTGACTATCGAGGGAAAAATTTTGATTGAAAATGAGAATATAAAACCCAGGAAGTAGATTCTCATGCAAAGTAAGAGAAGAAACGAAACTAGGCTTTACAGGGTAGAAATCCTTATATATTTGCTTTATGACTAGACCAATGCAAACCATCTAACCAATAGTAGACAGAGTTCCAGCTCGCTTGACATTTGGAAGAATGGATATTTTTCCGTTCTTTTTGTTGTTTGGAGGGGGAGAAAGGCATGACTAATTATCATGTCTCGTCATCCAATAATATTAAATAAAAAGGAAGGTAGAACAGAATGTTAGGTTTTGCTTATGAAAGTATTTGAGGCTTCAATCTAAATGACATTTTTAATCTATAGATCAAGGACAATACAATTCAGAATTCTTGGATCAAAACATGGATAATACATTAATACAGATGACGCAGTGTTATTTTTTCTACTATTATAAGCAAGAATCATTTTGCTATGAACTCCCTACCTTGTGATAGCTTAAACCCTGGTAAGTGGCTTTGATATAATGAATTTCTAAGCATTCTTCACTAATTTCTATATAATCCAGAGATATTGGGGGTGCTGTTGTTTCCAATTCTGATGAAGGATATGTTGGTGGGGCATCAGATAAAAATGTTGATTCTGAGATTCATACGCCTCCCAAGCAACTTATACCAGCATCCACTTTTCAAGCAGGTATAGAAATGAAAATTGCAATGATCGATCCATCGTAGTTAATGCCTACTTCTAATATATGATTTTAGAGCAGATCCTTTACCTGGTATAAAAGAGCTCCAAATACTTGGTGAGGCTAAACCAGGATGCAGTTTGCAGGCCTGTGGCATTCCCATTAATGGTACTACACTGGTTAGCTTTCAGGTAAATACATTGCCAATTTGTCTCTCTTGAGAGGCTAGATCATTTTCCTTCCTATGTTATTGTCATTTTACATTTTGATGAAATCAATACTGATCTCTTTCAGTGGGTACGGGAATTTGAAAATGGAACCAGGCAAGTAATTGAAGGTAACCATTGAGATGATTCCGATCAGCAACCTTATATAATAAATTGTGAATATCTCATATATTTAGGTATATCATAACTTGAAAATTATCATCTAAGCAGGGGCCACCTTTCCTGAATATGTGGTAACTGCCGATGATGTTGACACATATCTTGCAATTGAATGCATTCCTACAGATGATTATGACATTGAGGTATACTTTTGACTTCATGTTAGTTATGTTAGTTCTTTTTGTACCATTTCAGAACTCCTAAAATTTTATAATTCTTACCAAAACTTTGTTGGATAGAATCAGTTTAATTTTTAAATTCTAATTAGGGGTTGTGCGATCTCATTAATCTGATATAAGCTGGGACAATAGTGGTTCTGCACAGTACGATCTTTACTGGCACTTACTGTGCTGGAATTTGAGTGCTCAGAAGTCCAAGGAAAAAAGGTAAATGGGAAGAGCGAAAAAACAAAAAAAAAAAGAAACTAAGCAAGCCTGGGGGACTCTGACAAGTAAAAACATGATAAATAAAGCTAAGCACACTACCAAGGTGACCTTTGTTGTAACCGGTACCATATGTCCCTTACTAGCTTTTCATATTTTCTCTTATTTTATCTTTGTTCCAATCTAGCTTCAAAATATCATAACCCTGTAAGGGGAAAATGAAACTTGGATTTTAATATCTATTGCATTCTTTAGGTGATGCTAAGACTGAGTTTTGGTGAACCATTGTGCTATGTTGAAAATTGTCATTGCTGTGACTAATCCAATAAATCATTTGCACATATCTCTTATAGCATAGGCAGCTCAATCACTTATGTTGCTTTCTTCTTATGTGCAATTCATGGTGTTTCTCATCTACCTTCTTGTCAATTTTTTTCTGTCATGGCATATTCAGAAGTCATGAATATTGCAACTTGGTATTGCTGATTTTTCAGCTAGAACTAGAATGAAAACATGATGATTCTTAGAACTCTTAGGCTCACAATCTTGGTGTAACTTGAAGATTTCCATTTTTCTGTGGTAAGTTTTTTCAGAAGGAAAATGGTTGTATGTAAATAGGGTACTGGTAACTCCATTTGATTTCAATGGCCTCTTTTATGAAACATGGTGATTTCAAAAGAATATGTGCATGCATACCAGTAACTCTATTTGTGGAGTATGTTTACCATCATTAAAGTTGCATCTTCTCACTCTACCTCCTCAAGTTTCTACCATTAGAAAAATCATTTAATCATCTTAAAAAAGAATGTGCTTTGCGCTCTAAATCATATGTTCAGGCATGTTAATTTCCTGTCTTATTATTTCTTGTTACCAGTTAAATAATATATGTGAAGCATGAGGCATCTCCTAAATCAGATCTCTTCTGTAATTAGGGAGCATTGGTGAGATGTTTTGCTAACAATCAGAAGAAAATAACATGTGGTGAGTATTCTTTTTGTTAGGGCCATGTGATTTTCTCTTATGTTCTTCTGTTGATGGTTAGCACGTGGTAAAGTCAATATATTTCTGTTGTTCTGTTTAAATCTTAAGTAATTCTAGTTTTTTTGTGCAAAGTTTATATTCTAATGTTCAATTTCTTATATAGAACGTTGTTTGTTCTATTTGTGTATATGGATTAACTTTTATCATCAACAGGTCCAGTAGCATCGAGTTCTCTTGAAAGAACTTATTATAGATATCCTGGTTTAGAGGAAACCCTTTGGGGTGCACAAACAGTGCATAGATATATTTATATCACGGAAATGTATTGTTAATAAGCTGGCTATAGGCAAAAGACTCAGCCATTATAAGCGAGCTAACACATTAATACCCAATAATGCGAACAACCACATTAGAGATATCAAACCCATGATGGTGGGAATAAACATGATGGGTTTAATATCAACGATAGATTAAACTTCATTTTATCCTTATTACATAAACCCAAAAAACTCAATATCACATTTGGGTTTGAATCCAAGATTTCGTTATATTAGAAACTGATGTCAATCAACTATTATAAATTGGGTTTACAAGAATTTCTTTTCTTCGACATCTTTAGATGAACCATGTAATTTTGGATGATATTCAACAGATTCAGGCGTGCAGGGTGAGATTGATAAGCACATTTCTTTTGGAAGAGCAACATTCAATGTTCTATTGTTGGTAAGCTTTTTTACTTTCAATTGCACAAATGGATTTTTACTTTCAATGACAGTGTAGATTTCGTTACATTTGCTTGCAAGAATAACCTCATATCTTTATGCATGTTACTAAAGAGCATAGAAAGATCTTACTGCACTGCTGTTGGGTTGGGAGATAACTATAATGTGATACAGTGCTGATGACATGGTTAAGAATTCTATTTTCATGGATCTGCATCTTCGCATGGGTTACCAATTTTGTGTTCTAGATTCTATATGTGTTTTAAGATAACTTCACATAAAATATGTAATAAAAGACAATCACTTGCAGTAGTGTCAGTACTACATGCATCTCGTGGATAGCTGACGATTTGATAAGCAACAAAAGTAGTTTTATGCATTACTTGTTGAATTCAGAGTATGCCAAAAGGACTCAGAAAAATCAAGTAGTATAGACTATGGATCTTGAATTTAGCACATTAGATATATTATTACTTGATGTCGCAATTATATAATTATTGTAACAAGAGATCTTTGGTAAGATTTTACTTGGAAGAAGTGCCAAGGAAGTAGGCAATAAGAGTGGATTCTTATTCTTTCAGGAGGCATTTAGATGATATGTCTTAGCATTGATAGGTAATCGACTCTGATGCTTTTCGTCATCTAAAAATGCAAAATGAAATTGGAGGAATCATGTATTTTGTAATGCAGTTTAACTTGCTAGAAGTCCAAAGCAACAATCCATATGATGATCTTATTTCGGATACAACTTCTTAATTAGGTATTTGATGGATTCTGGTTTCTATGGGAGACATCCATCTTGCCAATCTCTTAACAATATATCCTGTGATGATCATTTCCTCTTTATTCACCAAAAAGAAACTAGATGTTCATTTAGTTACAGTTGATAATATTACCTCTGGATATAAAGAGTATCATAAAAGTCATTAGCTCCTAAAAGAAAGAGAATTAGGATGTTTGTGAGATCTTATAACTAGAATTGTCAATTAGCTAGCTTGATAGTTTAAGTTTTTCTCTAGTACTTGAGAAGTATTTCAATATGGACTGTTGTTGAGCTGGGGTTGGATGGAAGATAGGAGGATTCTCCTTGTGAGGAAAATTGTGAGGGAGCCCACATGATAGAGGTCTGCTTTTGTTGTTTTTCTTGATCATCTTGTACTAACACCTTAATATTTGATTGAAAAGCTGGGAATGGCTCTCACTTTTGAATAGTCTTCATTTTCCCTCTCAAAAGATGTGTAGGATAAGAATCACATAGTTCGAATATCCCATGAAGCAAAGGTCACATATGTTGTCTGTGCCGAGTACCTAGAATAGATTCACATAAGATGTTGGATATCATGTAGGATCATATGGTGAACTGAAGCAGTTTTTTGGTCTGGCTTCTTTTTCCTAGAAGTTCTGAGACAATATGTTTCTTGAATCTCGGAGAAAGATCACAAGTTGACTTAAGTATGTCTTAAAATATGACTAGTTCTTTTTTCTAAAAAAGTAATTCTTGCATGTAGAGGTGTCTTGAGTTTTTTTTTCTTTTCAGTTGAAGATCTTGTCTAGTTTTTGTTCATTGGCAGCTAACCGGTCCTTTTTATTTCACAGATGGATTCTTCAGAGTGGGAGCCAGCACTTCTCACTTTGAAGCGATCTAGTTACCATGTTAAATTCGGACATACTCATCAAGTCTTGATAGATGGAACGTATTCTCCTATGTTATACGTGAGAACCTCTTTTGCATGTAACTTTTTCTTCAATGTTCAACAAAGATATTATCGGCATGGTGGCATTTATATCTTTCCTATGACTAATTTTTTAGATCGAAGTTCCATATGGAAAACCAAATCGGTTCGTGTTAGTTTGTTCAGATGGGAAAAAAATGCAGTTCAGCACAGCGGCATCAGCTCAACCAGAGAATGTTGCCACAAGGTTATTTTTCTGTTTCATTCTGCTGTTATGTTATGTTTTGTGGTCCTATTCTGGAGAATTTGGTGATATAGTGGCCTCTTGTTTTAACGTTCCAACATCACGATTTTTGACGTGCAGGTTACGAGATATCATTGTTTTGATGATAAGATATTTTCAGAGTACGGTAAGACTTGCATGTAGAAAATAGAAATCTCTATTGGATGCTATCTCGTGCAAACCTGTGGACCCTGGGCGGATGAATTAATTTAACTCCACATTATCTTTTCTGGAACAAAAATAAGAGAAAAAGCTAATGTTAATCAAAATACTCGCAGGCTGTGGATAGTAAAAGGAAGGGCAAAGCATAGATGTGTACGTTCGTGATGATGACGAGATGTTCTATAGAAGCTAGATCACAAGATCTGAAATTTCAACTACAAATCACGTATTAGACGATGAACAAATGTAGATAGTTTTACTTTGATTCATTGTATCATTGCAAATTGGCAATTACTTGCAGAAGCACTTTGGCTATCAAGAGAGGATTCCTTATACATGTGAACTAGAATAAGAAACACACTTTTATCACTGGTTTGGAAGGTGGTACGAAAATTGGAATCCTTCTAAATGCTATCCTTTTCTATTTTTGGAAGTGGAAAATTAGTCGAAATCCTTCTTGTGTACTGTCCGCATCGTATGTCTTGCTTAGTCCCTAACCTTTATTCAAAATCAAATGAGCATTCATTATTCAATCAACCAACCGCGTTTCCTTATTAATTTAGCACAGTGGCTGTCTATCTTCTTTGTATTTATAATTTTATTGTTAAAAACATAGAAAATTTAGATATTTGTGGTTAAAGTTTTTGGAAAATTGATGCTTGATAAGCGGATTTACTTGTCATATACTTTAATGTTAATAATGTGTATAGTTTAGGGGGAAGAATTAAAAAAAAAACGTAATAATCAGTAACACCTTTTCTTGTATTTAAAGTTAAATACATGTTAATCGTTTTTTTTATTTTACTTTTCGTCAAAGGTTTTTAAGATTAAGAGCGTTAGACGAGTAGAATTGAAAAATGTTTTCTATATTCATTCTGATGAGGCTGTACATCTATATATAGTACATGAAAGGATCAGATGGATAACCACCAATATCTATCTAATCTAACTAGAGAAGATCATCTAATCTAAACTAATCTAGATAAACATAAATTTAGATAAGATCAGATCTGGATAACAACAGATCTGGATAATATTAAATCTTTACAAAAGATAAGATTAGATTATCTAACACGCCCCCGCAAACTCAGCTTTCTCTGGATCAAAGCCTGAGTTTGTCCCGTAAAAACTGAAAGCGAGCACCAGAAAGTGGCTTGGTTAGAATATCTGCAAGNGGAGGTGGCAGATGTTCGAAGGAGCTTGAATGAGGGGAAAGACTTCAGCACTTGAATCTGCGGACGCCCGGGGGTGAGCGGTGGATGACCGAAGCACCAGACGGTAGTTCAAGTGGGAGACTTCACCTAAGCAGCGGTCGACCAAGGCTGGAACAGCGGGTGAGTGGAGAAGTAGGTGAAGGTATTGTACTTGCATTGACGGCTAGTTTTCTAAGAGAGAGAATTAGGTCTTTAGTGCAGAGTATATATTGTAATCCCAAGAGTCTTGGGAAGTAACTTTGGCTAACTTTGGCAAAATATTGAGTGTGTGCTTTGAGTGAACGAAAGCCTTAGTTCCCCTTATGTGATTTGAGTGAGGAATCCAGCATAGAAGGGTCCAAGAGTTCTTGAGTGATTGTGTAAGAGGTTGTATCCTTGTCCTCGTGCAAGAAAGGAGAAGTTGTAAGGGAGCCTTCGCCCTTGAAGAAGGAAATAGTGATCTCCGGAGATCTCAGTGCGAGAAGACCGGATGCTAAAGGGAATCAGTCATGACAGAAACTCAAAGAGTTTGAGTTTGAATCAGAAATAGTGCATAAATAAGGTACTGAGGAGGTTCGAAATGCAGAATAGCAGTCCTGCACTAACACCGCTTGTGATTGGGAAGAGGCTAAGCAAGATCTAGTGTCCCAATGCAGGGCAAGAACGTTTGGGTGAGCCTTATGCAGAAGTGGTGGGTAGTATAATATATGCGATGCTCTATACAAGACCCGATTTGTCTTACGCGGTAAGCTTGGTTAGCAAATTTTAAAGTAATCCTAAAAGACTCATTGGGAAGTCGTTAAGAGGATACTGCAATATCTGAAGAGCACAATATAATTGAGATTGACATACCAGGCTGATATACTCGTGGCAGTAGGATATTCGGATGCAGACTTCGACGATGATATAAACGACCGCCTGTCTACATCAGGTCACTTGTTCCTAGGGGTGAGCATGGGTTTGACCCAACCCTATCAATCCGGTCAATCCGACTCGACCAGATTACTTTTGAATCCGGTTGTGTCGGGTCACTACATTGAATCAAGTCAAACTTGACCTGACCTGATTAATTTTGATTCGGGTAATGGGTTGAATATTTAATTACCCAATAACCTTAAACTCGACCTGAATGACCCAAAATTATAATATTAATATAATAAAAATATAAATTAATAATAAAATTACTTATATTTTAATAGTTTCAAGATTTTTTATTATTAGTTTCATTTTTTTATTTTATTTTATAATATTTTTTTATTCATAAGATATATGAAAAAATTGGTGTTAGAAAATTTAATGGTTCAACCCGATGATCCAATTCGACCCAACCCGAAACTTTTTGGGTTGGATTGTGTCGGGTTTCAATTTTTTTGTTTTAACCCGACCCGATATTATTATTTTTGGATTGGGTCAAATTTTACCTCAAACCCGATCCAACTCAACCTATTATACCCCCTACTTGTTCCTTCTAAGTGGTGTAATCGTTTCTTGGGGTAGCAAGAAACATGGATGTATGATGAGAACACACAAGAGGCTGAGTATATTGCTTGTAGTATAACAGTCACCCATGGTGCATGACTCAAACATTTTCTTTTAGAAGTAGGGCTCGATTTGGTCATAGGACTATTGCCTATGTATTTTGATTATCAAGATGGGATAAACTTGATACACAATGAAGCCAATAGTTCAAGCATGTGAGTTTGATGAGACTCAGGAGTGACTGAGTCAGTGTGGAGCATCAAATTAGACTACTCACGGATAGTGAGAGTGCTAACAATGATCACAACGCTCAAGTGAGAGATTGTTGTAGTATGACCATCTGTGATCCCTGTGATCACGATCGTGACGCACACGAAGACGCATATGCGGATATGCCGCGATAGAGGAGATGACACTGACGATCGTGCTCCAGCTGTGTCCAGCAGCCAACGACGACGTGCATTTTGAGTTGTTGACTCCGTAGAATAGGAATGGAGCATACCTATGATTATGCAATCACGCCATCATCGCGTGAAACAACCGCATCTAATAGGGACGGAGTGCAGCGGGCAAGCAATCATACAAGGGTCAAGGACGCGAGCAAGGAGCCCTAATCCGATCGACGGAACTCCCTCTTTCTCTTCCTCACGTTTTTTTATCTCCAGTAATCAAATGACATTAATATCTAGTTAGCCTTATATTTTAATAGTTTTTTCTATTGTTTTAGTGTCGGTTATTGTTAAGAATTATATTACATATTTATTCTTCAATATTATTTCAATTCATAGTTTTTTTTTCAACTCAACAACTTTTATATATCAACAAATAAGGCAAAATCGAATTAAGTTATCATTATAAAATTAAAAAACTCAAATCATATTCGTCCTTTGAAACGCCAACATTCCTTCATTTGATGAATCTTGTATTTTTTTTTCAATTAAACACATACTATAAAAACGTCAAACTATACCTAATTCTCAATAAAATATATAAATATAATAGTTCTAATAAAATCCTACCAAAAAGTTTATATCTTTCTTATTTCCCTATATCAAGTCTTTGTTTCGCGCTTATTGATATTTGGTCATTTGACTTAAAATTTAGAGTACAAAATTTTATATGTTATTTTCACTAAGTTATAAAGTTTAGATTTTAAAATTGAATATTTATTTTAATATATATATATATCATAAAAATATTGTATTTTATATTTAAATACAATATTTCATATTTTATTGTAGTATTTACTTTTCTGTTTTTTTCTTACCGAAATAGCTTGATTTTGATTCTTTATTTCAGATTAATTATTTACATTATATAGTAACAATTTTTAAAAAAATACAATTATTTTTCAAAACAACAAATAAAATAACTTATTATGTTATAATGAATAAATGTTATGCATATAATTGTAGGATCTGGAATGGCACCAAGAGGGAGGGGTGAATTGGTATATTAATATCTTTTGTTCTTCTTGTGTTATGCGTAGCGGAAGCAAAAATATAAGAATATAAACACAAATAGAGAAAAAAGAGTAGAGAGAAGAACAAACACATCAAACAAACACGAAGTTTGTTATCGAGGTTCGGCCGAACTCTTTGGCCTACGTCCCCGCTCTGATCTTCTCCTTCGAGATCTTCGGAGTTCACTATATCCTTCTTCAAGGGTGAACGCTCCCTTACAACTCTCCTTTCTTTGTACTGAGGACAAGGAGAACAACCTCTTACATGTAATCGCTCAAGCTCTCTTGGACCCTT
>LTAE01009986.1:0-11126 GCA_001647135.1 Pontederia paniculata
TTGCCTTCGGTCGCCCATTTCTCATTGTCGGGCAACCTCTCCAGTTAAGCCTCTTACTCCGGTCGTCCTTTCTCTATCTCTGGTTGACCGGCCAACCCTGATCCCTCTTCTCATGCACCTTCTTTCAATATAGGTCGACCACTCTGTATTCTTAGGACGACCGTTGCACACATATGCTTCTTTTGAAATGTCTTCCATGTGCATAGGTCATCCATTCTTTTAGCTTTGGTTGACCTAACAACTTCTGAACTTGAATCAACCTGTTACAGAATTCAGCTCATAAGTTCATCAGTACAAGCTAAGTTCCCTTACAAATTTGTGATCATCAAAACACTCTCGGGATCCTAGATTCAACAACTGATTTACTCACAAATAGTCATGAGTTACTAACCCCTCTTCTTTTCTTGTTTTCTTTTTTTTTTCATTCATTCATTTTTTCTTCTATATATATAATTCCATTTTTCATTGTAGGGAGTGAAAGTAAAAAGATAGTTCCCCTCAGTATATCCTCACTTTTCTTCTAAGAAGACTAGGTTTGGATGCTAGGGGTGCTCAAGAAGAGCATATTCTTGACTCTTTCAAATGAAAAGTCAGAGGAGTAGTTGATTGAGGTGAGAGAAGCAAGGTCCCCACAACATTGTCCCACCATTTCTTCCTTGAATACTCTGATAGGGTGCCTAGGGTGTGACTGAGTCACACACTATTGACTTCAGGGTGTGAAGTTAGCGGAGTGCTTATTAAAGAAAAGAAAACTTTCCTAAGGCAAAGCGGAATGATACATGTAAATTAAGCACTCTAACTGAGAATTTCTTCCTTTTTTCTCTTTTTTTCTATTTGAAAGTAAACCAATCATATAGGGATTCCAAGGCTTAAAGGGTGGTTGTGAAGAAGCATCAACATGGTTGCTAAAGGTTTTGGTCCTACTTGGGAGTAGTTGTATTTGAGATTTCTTTCTTCAAGGGTAACCAGAGAAATTCTATGACCTAGGCTAGAGGTGTGATTTCTGATATATATCAATAGTATTCTCTAATTGAAACCTGAGCACAAACAAAGTAGTATGAAAAAAAATGATCCGAACCTAAAGTTGGTATCAATTATAGTGCATAGGGTGTGAAAACTAAACAAGGTGACTTTTCAATTTAGGATTCATATCAATAAATGATCTCTTCAATAAAGAAAGATGGTAATCAATAACTAAGAGTTTAGATCATACCATCGACTCCCCCAAACTTAACCCAAACACTATCCTCAATGTTGAAATAAGTTGGGACAGCTACCCATCTCTTTTAACATGAAGAAGGACTCTTGTCATGTTGAAACATTGACTATAAGATTTTCTTTGACACATGTGGGAGAGGCTATGATACTGCTTTCATCATTTGTACATCCTTCTTTCTCAATGACTAATTCTGGATGAGGCTACATGGATAGCTTGTGAGTTGTGTCATTGTCAGAAATTGTTACTGGTTCAATTGGGGGCATGTCATTTTCAGTTGGGGGCAATTGAAGGTAGATTGTTTGATTTCTACGAACACAAAGCAAAAGAAACTGAAAATAAAAATTATTAAATTGGGTTGTCTCCCAATAAGCGCCATTATTTATAGTTCTAGACCAGACTTGGTATATCCTCAATATTTCTATCCAGGAGGTGGTAGCAGCTCCACAATTTTTTTAATCCAATTTCTATTCTGATTATGTGTTTAAGACAATGTCCATTAACTTTGAATGTTTTTCCTTTATCATAGACGATCACTATGAAGAAAAGACTTTTATCACGCCTTGCTTTAGACACTTCAACAATTTTACTAGGCATTATTTCAACAAGTGGATTGAATTCTGAAAGCACTTCCTTGGGTGTGAGTCTTTCTATTGCTGGTGTGAACTATCAGCAGTTTGTGATAAACCATCAAATTCCTCATGCTGAAAGTTTTCATTATTTTATATGGCTTCTCTTGGGTTTTCATCTTGTTTCATCAACCATTTCGGCAATGACTTTTGCAAATGTTTGATTGCTAAAAATTCGTCAATTACTTGATCCATAATTCCAATACACAAACTTTGATCTTTAGATGGATATTTCATTTCTTTTGATAGCTTAGATTCTGATATAGCCACCTCTATTTGTGAAGGATATTGTCCACTTTTCACATTTGCTTTTGCCATTTCATTTTCAAGACGTTCATTTGCTGCCGCAACTTCTTCTTCATTTATAATTGTTGTCAATAATGATTCTTTGACAATCAGAGCATCCGTTTCAAGTAGATGCAATTTTATTTAAGTTCAAGTTCCTTCCTTTTTTCTAAGACTTTATCATATCTAATTATGGCATGTTGACATTGTTCACTTTGTAGTACTTGTTGTCTTCTTACCTATGGCAATGATAAGAATGTGACTTTACCTATGGAATTTAAGATCAAATTTCCTATCATTAGAAGTCTTGGCACAACGAGTCATAGAGTGGTGCCCTTGTGGGTGCACGTACGCTTAAGTGGGTGCTTCTCCAAAAGGGATTTCTAGTGGCTTTGGCTCTAAGATAGTGACCAAACCCTATCTACACAGAGGACATCTTGGAGGGGGATGGTCAACATAAGCACTTGGCAAAATGACTTGGCTCAAGCAAATTTCATTAATGAAGGGGGCCTATCATGTTTGCCCTCAATATATCATAGCTCCAAGGGGCGGGTGGCGTCCTATGGCGTGGAGAACCATCGCGGAGGGTGCATCCCCATCAAACCCATATTGACAATAGTACCACTACTTGATTAGCAAAATAATCTAAATATAGAAGCGTTGAAAAATAGACCAAATTACATAGAAATGGTGGGAAAATGAGAACCTGTGATATTCTCCCCCACTAAGTCGATGATGTCCTTGATGACATTGCTCTAGGATCTCCGAGGTATTGTACTCCAATGTTGATTTTTCTTGCTTCGACATTTCAAAGGTTGTATAACGCCAGGATAGTGCGGGATGAGTCAATGCACTTTGAGGGATCCTCAACTAGATGTCTTTTGGGGAATCTGGAGTGGAAGACTAGGTTCTAATGAAGACCACAAGATAGTTCCATTAGGTAGGCCACCTTTCATATCTTCTTCAGGATGTGGAATGATCATTGGAAATAGTGCCAACATTCCTGTAACTTCTCATGTTGGGTTGGGCAATAGCGAAGCAACTTGACATGGACCAAGTCCCCTACTTGATACCCATGTTTGGCTCCTTGGCATTCTTCCACCGACATCGTGGGGGTTGTTTGGTTGTCAATTGCCTTGGAATTCTTCTTTGGCGCTGGTTAGGATGAGAACATGAGAGGAATCTTGCCACCAAAAGATGTGGCCTTAACTCGATCTTTCTTTCTTACAAACGAAGCCGTGTTTCTTGTGATGCTTTATTTAGATGCTACACCTCTAACATCCTACGAAGTATGGACAACTTAGGGGAACAATTGAGACATTTCCTAGATAAGTTGCATTGTTGAGAGCATGTTGGATGTCATGTTGTTTCCCTGTTAGATGGGGATAATGCATTGGCTCTTTGGATCGCAAATCACCAAAGAGTTGTTGATGGCTCGATTGCAAAGTGGTCGTGAAATCATAGTCCCACCATGAGATCTTGGTCATCCATCGGGATGATGGTCAAGTTAACAAGTCATTACCACTTGCCAAGATGCACCTTGAGTGTCTCCGACAACTCTTGAGATTGACATTACATGCAAGTTCATTATCTTTAGCTTCACCTGGTCCTTTGAGAGGGGAATCTTGAGTTTCTTCACAGCAGATTCGGTGATGAAGAGGTCGAAAGAACCAATGTCGATAAGGCCATTGAGCTCCTTCCTTTCCACCAGCACCTTGGTGAAGAGAAGACCTCCTTGATTGGTTGTTGGTGGAGTTGACATGGATTAGAGGACATGCATAGCTCCAATGTACTTTGGCAATGTAGGAGACTTTCTCCTTTAAAGCTTCCATCTCCTTCATAATCATCGCATTGATGACGACATGCTTTCGATAGTCCTACATCCAATGCAGCAAGGATTTGCTAGATCCCCGCCTTGGCTTGTCCTTGCTGTGGGGCTTCTTCCCGTGGCCCTTCTTGCTACGATCATCATTATTGGTGTTGGATCTCCACCCGTTCGTCAACTTATATTCTTCTCCCCCACCAATACCCTTACCATAGAGTTTTGGTGGTGTCGGTCTTGATCTTGAGGCTCCGTGAGATCTTTGGTAGCAGTCAACAGAGTGCAGAGACTAGGGCGATGATGTGGTGTGCCTAGTGTTCAATCAAAATCGGATTCATGTACAAATGTGCAAACAAAGTTGTGACAATTATATGCAGGATAGTGAATGACAATAGACAACCAGTTTTAAACATCTAAGGCAACACATCAATGCTGCAAGTATACAACAATTGATTGTAGTACCTAGGATATAAAATCCACAAGGATGCTAAAGCAATGATCATGAGTAAACCACTATAATCTAATCTAACTAATTAATCCAGATGAATGATGTGAATGATATAAAGAACAAAAATGTAAACTAACCAAGTTTTAGGGTTTTAATTAGTTTTTAGAACAAATAAAAATAATAGCAACTAGCATATTCGGAATGCACCAGTGATGTGAGGAACTCTAGAGTTAGTATATTTCAGGGATGTCGGACTAGATCATCATTGTTATACAGGATTTAAATATCAAGTTGGATCTTGGTGAAGAGAGGAATCATATATTCATTTTTAATGGATTTCAACCCTTTTCTCCTATTTGGTCGGCGTCGGAGAGTAGGAAAGAACCCCGAAAACCGACCTAAGATGGATCTAGTAGCTACTACTAGGTCGAAAGTCTTTCGGCATACGACTCATGCATCACAGGTCTGCAAAATCAGTGATGGAGATCAATACAAGATCATGTGTGAACGAAATGGGATGGTTTATTTCCAAACGTCCTAGACTAAAAGAACAGGTGGATTCCCCGTGGATGTAGGAACGTGAAAGTCTTCGATGGTGAATAAGAACCCAAAATATGACCATCAAAATCAGAGCACCACGACACTCGAAACTACGAATGTCCCTCGGTCACGGTGTATCATCCAATGGAATTGAGCAAGAACAAGAAAAGAAACCGGAAGCAACGTGTCAGTATAAATCCAATCATAATAGAAACAACAACCCTTCACGAAATGATGATTTATAAATAGAAATCAATGATGAGTTCATTGAACGAAAATCCAAATAGTCCAACAAAGCTAGAATTGAAACATAATTCAATCCATCATCCCCTAATACTAACTCCAGATTTCCTACTTAGTTACAAAATATCATCATCAAAATACAAAGATAAAGTTCAAAAGTGCTCATAGTTCTTCTTTGCAATACTTCTTCTTCTCATTGATGGTTGATGCTGCTCCAATGGCCTCCTCTCCGAAATAAGGACCTTTCAAAAATAGGAGCCTTCTGTTTTCTTGAGGTTTTCCTCCTTTAAATATCATCTTTCCTTTCATTTTATTCTCCTTTCTTTTCTTGACATCCCCTATGTCCTGTCAGAAAGACTCCCTTGATTTTCTCTGATTCGTCCTTGCCAATAAGGAATTGTCATGATTTTTCAACTTTTAGTGATTTTGTTCTTTTCTGGCGATGCGATATGCAGAGTTTTGATGTTCATTCAAGCGAGGGTGTGTTTAACTTATATTATGGTGCACATGTTCATCATTTTTTTTCTTTTCTTGTCCACACTTCTTTTCATTTTGTTTTCATTTTTTTTGAAAATATGCAAGGGTATGAAAGTAAAAAAAGATGTTTCCCCTAGCATATCCTCATATTTTCTTTCTAGAATATTCAATGAGTATGCTAGGAGTGTCGTTAAATGACATACTCCTTACTCTTTCAAGTGAAAAAAAATCAAAGGAGTAGTTATTGGGGGTTGAGTAAAATTGTTCTCCGTGATGTTATCCATCCGTTTCTTCCTAGAATAGTCATGTAGGTGCCTGAAGTGCTTCAAAATAGCATACTCTTGACTCTTTCAAGTGAAATGTCAGAGGAGTAGTTATTTAATAAAAGGAAAAAAGACCCTTGCAGATTAAATCAATGACTACAGTAGTAATGGACAAAGTTTTTTTAATGCTCTTATAGAGGATATTTGCACAAACAATAGTAATTTTCAGAATTCCTAGGAGTAAGAAGTGGTTGTGATAAGAGGCAACTTCAATACATGTTAGCTTGAGATAAAGAAAATGAGATGTTTTCAAATGCTTCATTGCAATGGTTACTAGCAAAATATATATCAATATAGTAGAGCTTGGACCTCATCCTGCCTTAATTCATATGCTTAAGAAAACAAACTAGGGAAGGTTTCAAGAGATGCATGTAAGGTGGAATAAAAAATAGGAACACAAAGCATATATGTGATATACAATATAAACAAGGGGTGTGATAGACATACAATCAATAGGCTTAATGGTATGACCATAGATAAGAGTGGGTTAAAGATCATACCATGACCTCTCTGGACTTAAACCCAACATTATCCTTAGTGTTGAAGCCAAGCTAACTTTATGGTTCTCATTTGTGTATGATTTAAATAAAGGAAATTATGAATAGGATTCACGAGTATTATTGTCCCTGTTAAAAGTCTATGATTGGTCTGAAAAATAATAGTTATTTCTATGCCTAATCGACCTACGAGGTCCAAATGGAACTGTAATTGCTAGAACACCGGAGGCCGAACATGGACCCTATCCCTACCTGACATGGACCGTGTCTCTACCCGACATGGATAATGTTGACCAAATAGATAATAAAGAGAATAAAATGCATATAACATCCCTCCCCGACAAAGTCCGTCTTCACCATTGCGATTATGGAGCCAAAAGGAGGATCATGTTGTTTCAAATTCGTGCTGCATTCCTCGGACTACATTGGAGCGAAAACGGACCATGTTGTTGTTGACATGGACCATGAGAACCGGAGTAAAGACATCATAATGTAAAACCCTACTCATGAAACAGGCTACATCGTTTGTCACGTGGACTGCGTCTGCCAGATTGAAGATGGTGTGACGTGAACGTGAACCCTAATCTTAGAAATGGACCATGTCTCTAACGACATGCATTGTGTTCCCTGGCTACTTCTGACAAGATAAGATTTAGTTTGAGAAGACGTTAATTGAGTTGTCGGTAATGCAGATTGTGTTCTCTGATCATACAAATTAAAAATTGGAGCTCAACATGGGTTGAGTCGCCTGCATCTCAGACTGCACTTTGATATCCCATAGTATGAAACACGAATCACATTAATTCCTGACGCATGTCATGTCCTATCAACATATATTTGTAAATAGACCCTTGGAAAATGGAATGTCTATTTCTGGTCGTGTTTCCCCTATAGAAGAAAGATATGGATTGTTTAATGATGTCTCATTATATGTAATGTTTGAACCTATTGTTTGATTTTGATGATTTGCTATAATATAAAAAGAATTTTATGTTAGGGTTAAAATGAATAATGCATGTGCTTGAAATTATCAATGAAATGTATGATTTGGTTCCCGACAAATTGTTGACACAGACCTTAGATGCTGGGTAATTAAATTTCTTCGGTAACAATTGTCTATGGGTTCCTTCGGTAACAATTGTCTATAGGTTTCCTTCGAGAATAATTGTCAATCGTTTCAGAGTTTATTTCTTATTAATTCTCAAGCCTAGCTAGACTTCATGACACCGGGATTAAAATCAATGGTCTTCATTATTGGTTAAGGCTCATTATTAATTATAATGATTGAACAATTTAGGACAAGATAAAAAAAGAACAAAGTGGTCCTAAGTAAAGTATTGACTGTGCTTGGACATATTGAATACTAAAGATAATGGCCATAATGATATCATGGTGCAATTGATGTTCTCTCCGTTGATGAATAAATGACAATGAAATGAAAGATGCAAAGTAAATGATTGAATTGCGCAAGAACATATTGAACATGACATAATGAGCATTGTGTTACCACGATGCAATTGATGTTCTTGCAATAGATTAATTAATAATTTTGTAAAGAACGATGTCAAGTAATGGGAAAAAAATATAATCAACCTACTTTTATGATAATGACTATCTATAGGACATATTTTCCTATTTATATCTTCATATATGTTGTACCTTACTTCTATGAACTTTATATAATGGACTTTATAGCTCAAGAGAGAATTGCCTCTGATGCGAAAATTCATAACAAGAAAATATATGCTAGCAAGTGCCCTAATCGCTCAAGTAATGTAATGTAACGAATACAAAATATCGAACCCTCGAGGAACAATTAATGAACTATCTAATTTCAGAGGTTAAGAGTCGACATGGATATGGATTGAGTTCTTTAAGAGAATTAAAAGGATAAAATACATGATTTAGAGTGATGACCAATGATGTCTAGGGCCTCGATGATGTATAATGTTAGGATTAAACTATGCTTAGCTTTTTCGGCATCTAACTCAAGCGATGAACAACATATTAACTTTCAAATGGATCAGGGACATCTAGATTATGGCCTCCCGTTCCGGGTAACTATCAACTAACACAAATCTAAAAGAACTATGAATACTCCATTAGGGATCTAGTCTATCCACTCAGTTGTGATGTAGTAATTTTGACTCCTAAACTATTAACTGCTTTGTCCATGATCAGATTGATAGACCACTAAACCTAACATACCCTTTCGACTAATTAAGTTCATGCATGCATTGCTTCAACTAAATAGTTAATAATCATGTCAACAGAAATTTGGAATTAACAAAAGACGTGTCAATAGTCGAATAATCGATCCAATCAAATGTAGAGAAATGCACTATGCAAAACAATCATGTTTATGAAAGTTAACAGGCTAAAATAAAAAGTATCAGCGAAAAAGGTTCACAAGTTTTTCAAGCGTTAAAACTATTACAAATTAACATCAAAATACATCAAACAAATATTCAAAACATAAAACTCTTCGTCCTAACATAATATGGAAAAAATACTTTGGAAAATGATGTGAGCCTCTCCACGGTCCTCCTTTCGAGTTAAACTATGCAAAAACCTTCTTTATCCTCTTCCTGAATTGCTCTCACATTCTCTGCTTCAAGTCATAGGTTGAGGGCTCCTAGCATGCAGCTCCAAGCTTTCAAAAGGTATATTTATAACCTTCTATGTCTGGTTAGTGTTTCTTTCCCTAGGGTTTTCAAAGGATATTGACACCTTTCCATGTAAAAACAAGAGGACCCTTTTTCATAATAAGATCAATGGTTGAGATTAAACCATGCAGGAATACTTCCATATCTTCAGAAATTCTGTTGACTTGTTCCCTAAGGTTTAACTGATAAGAGTCCTTCTGGAGTTATAACTTCTTCAAACCTTATCGAAATATGAAGTGACTTCATCTCACAGGTCGTGACTTCATCTCACGACCTATGAAACTTCAATTCTCAGCATAAAGCACATCGTCACGGCCTATAACAAGATGTAACAACCCGTAATATTGGTGTCTTCAGTATCGTTTCATCCTATCGACATCGTGACTTTGGTCATGTCTTGATACCAAATAGTAACAACCCTGAAATGAGCTCACGTCCAGTTACGTCCATCCTCTTCAATTATGCTGCTCGCGAGATCATGACTTCAACATCCCCGATTGCAACTCATGGTGTATCAACCCATTACATACTCTCATGACCCATTAGATTCTAACTTGCATATTTGAGTTTGTTGTTAGTGTCGTGATCTTTCATCATGGCTCGTTATGCTTCATTGTCATTCTACAAACTCTTTGTCACGGTTGTGAAATTTCTTGTAATGGCCCATGAGAAAAGTCCTTTGGTTTGAATATTGACGCTTTTTTGTTGTTTGGTCTCTTTTATCCCTTTCCTTAGATCCTCCTTATGGTTTTATGCAAATACACACCAAAAATATGCGTAGATTATTGACTCGATAAAATAAAATCAAATAAAATCAAAAGGGATGCATGATATGTTAAAAGGAACTAAAACCATACTAAATTCAAGCCTAAAAATATTTGTATTATGCATGCATCATCTCCTCTGCATCTAATCCTGTTGGTGAAATAAGATGGTGATGATGTAACAGTAGCGTGATAATATTCATGATGAGATGATCTGCACATGGCATAGCTCCTGCTTATAATTATGAATTAGCTTCCACAATGATATGTTGACCAGTCAATTGGTCAAAAGTCATATCAAAGATGCAAGTCATAACATCTTCAATAGGACATTCAGCCATGTGGCGGGATGTGCTTCTGGGGGTTACACATAATTTGCCCTAGTTCTAGCATATTCTGCCAAACACAAGTAAAAAAATGGTGGTCTTGATCAAAATTGAACTTCTGGTCAATGCTTCAAATTTCGACTAGTTCAAGGTGTTTGATTGAACATAATGACCACGTTGACTGTTTGCCCTTCTTTCATCAGAGGCACTCAGTCAGACGGAGGAAGGTGTCTGATTGAACATGATTTGAGTTCACCTTGATGAGGTCCGTGTCGTGACAATTCCTAGTTTGGTTTGAAAGTGTCCAATCAAACATGGCCCACATCCAACAAGGTTTGTTCTAGGTTAGGGTTACTTTATTGGCATCATCTTTAGTCCTAAGGAACACAATCAACGCCAGAGTGCAAACCAATTCATTTCTTTTGTATTACAAAGAGCTCACAAGAAAGAAAGATATCAATGACAATATAGTTATGTTTGACGCATAACAAAATTCAATGACTTGAAATTTCTTGCTAGATACCTTGTAATATCATCCCTCATCAATATAAGTGACCTTTCGTTTAGCTCCTACAGAAGTGCTATATACATACCAACTAAAACTGATGGTTTAATGAGAATAAAAACACATTATTCATAGGTTAACGGAGTACATCTATGATGCAGAAGTGATAGAGGAGCACGTAGAGTTTTTCCTACGAACAACTTCGAGTATCCTTGAAATTTGTTGTCGAGGACTGAATCATGAGAGAACAGAGCATAATGTAATAAGTACACGTACCATTGAACGTTTTCTCATGAAAGCACACTAAAAAGCATATCAAAATACTTAGTTTTAGCTTCCTTAAATACGAGAATATAGTTGAAGAGATGGGGGGGGGGGGGGGGGG
>LTAE01009987.1:0-17582 GCA_001647135.1 Pontederia paniculata
CCCCCCTCTCTCTCTCCTCTTCTCTTCTTCTCTCAAGGCCCTAAGGTAAGACAAATTCATTTTGTCCTTTGTTCTCTCGTCTATCTTGGCCTTATATAAGAGAAGCAGTATAAGAGGACTATGCAAAAGAAGAATGTAGAAAAACCTAATAAATCATGAAGAACGAGGGAAGAACTTTCAAGAACGTCAAAAAGGTATGTAAGGGGACCATTAGGATTGGTAGAGAAATCTAGGCTTATTTCTCTACCTATTTTTAATAGTTCATCCATCAGATTAGAAGAATAATATTTATCCTATATTATATGAAGTTTTCAATAATTTTTTAGGATTTTGAAACATAGATTTTATGAGGTAGAAATATCCCTATAATAATCAAGTTTTTTATATTAAGTTTTCATGATCTTTCTGCAATCTAAAATAGTATCAATATAATAAAGGCGAACGAACAAACCGTCGAACATGGGCCATCCCTCGGACACGGGCCGTGTCGGCCTATTTTTTATGAAGGATACCTTCATGCCGACACGCTGGTCGTCTCACCTGTGATGTGGATCACTGTGTCCCGACAAAGAAGACATTGTTCGCTAGCGTGGGTCATGTTCTCCCTAAACATGTGCTATATTCTGGCGGTGGCATAAAGAAACCCTAGCGTTAGCGCGGATCGTGTCCTCCCTAGACGTAGATTGTGCCTAGTGGCAAGTATATGAAATCGTAACAGGGTTGTGCTCCATTGAACCAGACTGGGATAAACCTAGAACGGACGATGGCTCATCATCTGAACCAAATCGTGTTTGGGATAAAAAAATCCTAGAAAACTTATGGTTAACAAATGAAATGGACCGTGTCTATACCCGAAACATACATCGTCAATATCCGAAATGGGTCGCATCCTGACTTGAAAATTAATTAATGACAGTTGCATGGTTGAAGTCGGACCGCATCATCACATTGGAGGATACACACACAAAGCGAACCGTGTCGGATTCATAAACAAACCGTACGCGAAGGAGGAATATATGATGGATACAGGCTGTGTCGCATCTTGACATGGACCGTGTTCCGAAAGACCAATGTAACAATTGTCGATGCTTGACAGAAATGACCCGTACTGCACCCTGACATAGACTGTTTTTCCAAAAGAGATGTTATGAGATGTTATATGAATGATATGTTATAACTACTAATGAAAGTTCAAAAAAGATTAAAAAAAATTAAAGAAATATAAGAAAGATCAAAAGAAGCAAAACAAAAGACGAATGATGTTGGTCTTTATTGTAAAAAAAAAGAATGAAAATTAAAAGTAGGGACATGGGGCGTAGCTGAAGAAAATATAATAAAATCTCACAACGAATAAGACAAAAAATTTAGCCACTGCTTCTATTATACAATACTCTTAATCTTGTACCATGAATTTGTGACTTTCATTAAATAAGAATGTTAGTCCATCAAATAAAATCATCCTGATGATGAAGTACAATTACTAACATAGATACATGAAAATGACAAAGGAAAAAAAAAGTAAAGAAATGTAAAGACGAAAGAAAAAAGTAGAAAGTAAAAATAATTTTGTTCAAAATTACAAAGTAAAAAGGATGCTTTCATCTTTTTCCTCGGCGAACGGCTTGACGGAACATTATTCTTTCACAAAACTACCTTATTTTATACCTAAAATATATTTTTTTACATCTTTAAGTTATAGACGAAATCTATAAAAATAAATTAAATTCACATTTTAAAAATTCTTTTCTTAAAGAGTTTATTTTCATCAAACCATGGACCATCACCATTCTGATGGTTATCATCCATTACTAAATAATTCAGAAAAGAAATCCATCAACGTCAACAGTTGGATCATCGCGAGAGAGACTGTTTGCCATTTCTTGAAAAACAATCGAGAAGAGTACACTTTTGGTAAGTCAAATATCAACTTAACACAATCAAAAGTGGTGGCCCATTCCATCACATTAAAGCCACAACAAGATATACATCATAATGTAGTGGATAAAAGTTGCATGAAAAATATATAAATGAAGGTTCCTAGAATATATTTCCAAATACTTTTTTTTTCAAAAAACCTGTGTGCTGCGTTATTACAATCACATTCTTAAACACTAGAAACATTTGGAAAAAAAAGTTAGGAACCTTTGTACTCCCAAATAGTTATAATAATAATAATAATTTTATATAAAATATATTTTTTGGATTAAATTTAGTTAGCATAATTGAATAATAAGATTATCCTTCAAAAAGTTAATAGTCTTGATTCATCTTGAAGTCATCATTTAAGATTTTTCATTTCACTCATGTCTAAACATCAGATTACTCTGATGTTATATTTCTGAACACCCGTTATGAAAATTTATTCTCTTGTAAAATCTTATATCCCAATCAAACATCAATATATGCGGACTAAAATTTTATTATGTGACCACTGGTCACAATCTACAAATACTTTAATTATTTATACACGTTAATTGGTGTACACTTATGTGATGAGTACGTGACAAAAATATGACATTTTAGTTTAAAAGCACATAGTATTGTTGGTTGTACCTCCATGGATGTGAAATGAATATAAAACTTCCTAAATTAGAGTTAAAATATATAATATTTTATCTTATTATAAGTGGATTTGGTATTGCGAATTTATAAACATATAACAAAGGAAGCACAGCCTTCTCCATCATTGCCCATATGCATTTTAAAAATTTTCTTCTAAGCCAAGATATATTTTTTCTTTCACTTTTTTATATCTTTTCATTATCTTTTGACATTTTTCGTACCATGGGAAAGTATTATAATTTCTCCCAGTTCCATTGATTATGTCTTGATGCCTTACTGGAATAGTTTAAACGTCTAACGATTATTTGAGTTTTAGTTTTTATTTTTATTTTTTTATTATTGAATTGAATATTTAAATAATATCATATTCTCTGTCTTCTTATCTTAAACTGATTTAGTCAAATTTTAACTTTTAAATACTAAAGTTAAAACTAATTATCATTTCTCCTTGTTAAAAAGAAAAAGAAAGTCGTTACCGAAAAAGAAAAAAAGAAAGTGGGTCCCAAATGCGGCCCACTGGGCCAACCCGTGCATTCCAGGGAGATAGCAGCCTTCTCGGCCCACCTCCACTTTCGCTTTAAGATCGACAATTAACTGATTATAATTGATAATAACTCCGAACTAAAAATTTGCACAAGAATTCAAATTAGAAACTTCATTAAAAAAACTACTATTCAAAGTTCGAGATGGAGCTTGGTTCGATCCACGTCCTTAAAATCTTTTAACTCAATAAAGCATGAGCACGAATCCAACCGAATTGCACGCAATTAAATTTAAATTAAATAGTTTAGGATATAAACTATAATATTTATTATTAGACAATATGATATAGAATATTTTATATTAAAAAATACTTATTTTTTAAAACTCATATTTATTTTTTTCTTTCAACATAAGATGTAATTTGTATTAGTTTATATAATTATTTCTTTATAAGATATATGAATAAAATATGTGTGCATTACTCATATTACAAATAAACATCATATATTTGCGTTAATAAATTTACATGAAAATATGGAAAAAAATGAGTTGTTATAATTTACAGATAAGACAAACTAATTTATCGTTCGTATAACTTAATTTTTTAATTGTTCGATCTACCATGGATAAAAAAGAATTAAAAAAAATATTTAATATTCATCATAAATTTAATATCTTACGATCATATAATTATATACTTAAATAGATAATATTATATTACTTAATTTTTTAATTTTAAAATGTTAAATTTATGATGTAAAAAATAAATTAAAAATTAATATTCATCATAAGTTTAATATTTTATGATTAAAAAATAATCTAATTTATTATTATCTATTCAAATATGTAGGGACCGTTTGGCATGAGGTAATTTATCTGGATTACCAGTTATTTAAATTAAAATCTTCGAGACCCATCATATTACTGTGTTTGACTATAACACATTATCGGTAATTCTTACTTCTCTGATAATCTAGATTATCATCTTATTGGTAATCAAGATAGCACCCATTAAAGATGTCATTCCAAATTACCAATATAATGACATGCATTTTAACAAATTTATCCATTCAATCGAATTTTTAAAATATTTATATTTTATTAAAAAAATATTATTATTTAACATCTTTTTTATTTTTTAAAATTATTTTATGAATTATAAACTTCATATATTTTGTCTAGACTCAATTTTTTAACTTTATCTTTTTGTTTATATAAATTAATATATGATTAAAATTCAACATTTTTAACGTATTTTAATAATTTTTTTATTTATGTTACTAGTACTTATCAAACATTATAACGTGATATTATTAATAATTTATAAAATAATAATTTATTTTATTGATTATTTAAATTACCGATTAATAAAATTGGAATGCGTCATAAGAGTTCTATTAAATTTTATAACAAATACTAATTATTAATACAATTATATATATGCATGATTCCGTACACTGGATGACACGTTACCGGGGGCGCGCGCGTCGGGGCAGGAAAACAACGGTGACGTGGATCTCCGTCAAATGGATAAGCCAACATCGTGTGCGCTTATGCTCACCGCCGCTTGCGGTCAAATTAATTCACATCACGTGTGCCTTGCTCATCTGACATCTCTCTCTTATTTCCATTTCCTTTTTTTCTTTTTTTCTCAACAATTAGCTTAATTCATTATTATTATTATTATTATTATTATTATTATTATTATTATTATTATTAAGAGTGCATCTTAATTAATCATATCGCTCGTGATT
Organism: Pontederia paniculata; assembly: GCA_001647135.1. NCBI lineage: Eukaryota > Viridiplantae > Streptophyta > Magnoliopsida > Commelinales > Pontederiaceae > Pontederia > Pontederia paniculata. The sequence continues at coordinate 4,800 of LTAE01009987.1, forward strand.
ATGAGTATATTTTGTCCTCAAGCAAATTGATGGGTGAGATATAATTCTGAATGGACGATTTTGGCCGTCTTAAGTTAGAAAATACTATATTGCATTAAAGATACAAATGAATGATAATTGACTTAAGATTTATAATATTATAAAAAACACATATGTGTAAAAATATTATTAATTAAGGAAAGGAAATAAATCAGATATTATTTTATGTTCTTAATAATAATTACTTGCCGCTTTCATCTTGTACTTCCTTCAATCAAATTGTATCTTTTTCTCGGTGATTCAAACCGCATTTTCTTTCTTAATGGTAATAATTATTTAAAAAAATATTTAGAGGAAAATTTTATGAAATCTTAATTCATTTGAACATGTAAGCTAATGATGGCGACTAGAACCCGACATCCGCATAGACTAAGCTTAGAAAATTTCAACATTTGACGGCATTTTTTCGTTCGCAAAATTCTTCGACAAAATCAACAATTAAGACATGATGGAACGGGTCAATGATACATTTACGACCATACTTTAAACACGACGAATATTATTTTTTTTTTAAATGTTTCTTCAGTCCCATTTTCCAACACGTCCTCCTTGTGGACTAACTCGATCATTAATTAGTGCTCAAATTATTGTTTCCATTTTATTTACTCTAACTAATATGATTAGGAGAAGGATAAATTTCTTCCTAAAGCATTTATTTATTGGACTCATCTGCAAGCCATTTGTTTACTTGAATCTGTGGAATCTTTCGCAGGCACACCGCACCATGCATTTTTTGCTTTGATCTCTCTCCATGTCACACCCATGGGCAATGCAAAAGTAGTCACTTCTACTTCACGTCGACATAGACAAATCTGAAGTTGGGATCCTTATCCACTATATATATCCTTATCTGTCGCATTATTTAATTTTATTATTATTATATTTAACTTTATTATTATTATTATTTAATACGCCAACCCCCCTACCTAAATTTATCCACCATTGCCGCATACGTAGATGACAAAAGAGTTAAAAAAACAAAACAAGAAGAACGCCTTGAACTTGTTGTATAAATATCACCTTTATCCAACTTCACACATCTCATTCCATTCCACTCCATCGCTGCGTTCATCTTTTTGTAACGTTTGTTCCTTGTCCAAGGCAACAAGAAAGCTTCGCACTTGCATTAACATTTATATATATAGATAGATATATACCAAGAGTAGTAGTAGAAGAAGAAGAAGATGTTGGCCATATTCCATAAGACCTTGGCGCACCCGCCTCAGGAGCTGAACAGCCCTGACGCAGCGGCCGGCATGCCACCGAAGGCCGGGGCGCGCCGCCGGCAGCCGAAGAACCCCGACGAGATCCTGAAGGACTTCCACAGCGCGCACCCCGGCGACGCCTTCTCCGCCTCGTTCAGCAGCGGCGCCGCCCTCGCGTGCGTCGGCCCCCACGCCCCTCGCACCACCTTCCACCAGAGGTACGTCTCGCGTGAGTTAACCCCATTTCCTTTCCTGAACAGAGAAGGGGCACTGATCTATGCATATGTGTATGTTCGTGTCCGCAGGTTGTTCTGCAGCCTGGACGAGGTGTACTGCATGTTCTACGGGAGCCTGGACAACCTGAGCTCGCTCATTAGGGACTACGGGCTGTGCGGCAGGTCCACCAACGAGGCGCTGCTGGTCATCGAGGCCTACCGCACGCTGCGCGACCGCGGCCCCTACCCGGCCGACCAGGTCGTCAAGTCCCTCAGCGGCACCTTCGCCTTCGTCGTCTACGACAACAAGAACGGATCCATCTTTGCCGCCCTGGTCAGTACTAAATCTCAGATCTCTTTACCATGACAGCAAGATCGACCCCTCCCCTTCGTGCCTGCTGATCTCTGGTTGTTCTTGTTGCTAATGGAACAGAGCGGTGATGGAGGCATACCGATGTACTGGGGCATTGCTGCGGACGGGTCGGTGGTCATCTGTGAAGACATGGAAATCATCAAGGGTGGCTGCGGCAAATCTTTTGCTCCATTCCCCACTGGTAATTGTCACTGTGGATCTGTAATGGAAGCAGATTTCTTGTTGATCGTATATATGATTCATGTGTACTGTTTGTTTTTTGTGTTCAGGGTGCATGTTCCACAGCGAGGGAGGGTTGAGGAGCTTCGAGCATCCCATGAACAAGATGAAGGCAATGCCGAGGGTGGACAGCGAGGGGGTGATGTGCGGTTCCAACTTCAAGGTGGACGACTACTCCAAGATCAATTCCATGCCCCGAGTGGGAAGCGCAGCCAACTGGAGCTCATGGGACAACAACTGTTGATATCTGTAAACATCACTCTGATGAACAAAAGAGAAACTTGGAACACTTCTCCTCCTTGCCCTTTTTTTTTTACTTTTTTTTTAGTTCCATAATAACTTTCTTCGTGTTTAGATGAGATGCTCCTGCAATGTATTCAGTGGGAAGCAAGGTTTCTTGTGATGTACTGTTTGTCAATAATTATGGTGCCAGAATTTTATGTTTACTCTTGTCTCGCTTACCTCTTTAGATTGATTGATCAAATTGTTGCAACTATAAAAATGTCCGATTGCAATCCAACTCTTGAAAATGCAAACAACCACCAGGCATAGCCTCGTATGGAACACTCTTACACTCGTGTAGATCAGAGAGTCCAACAGATTTCCTACAGTACTTGGATCCAAAATATTGTTCCACTTATGTCTAATGTGGTAAACATATTAAGCTGTCCACCGATGAGTTCTCCAACATAATGCAGCAACAGCTTTCTTTACATCAAATCCATCAATCCTACTTTTTTAGCAACAGCTTTCTTTACAACAAATCGCCACTTTACTTTTTTAGTAGCTGATATTCAAATTTTATCCAGATAACGCAATGCCATGATCTGTTCCACATTTGCTGTGAGAATATTTAAATGCATTCATCTTTTCTCTAGCTGTGCTTCCACAAGCAGCTGAGTCTGCATAAGTGATCTTTTGCTGTCCGTGGAACTTGAATTATTTAGCTCAAGGAAATGTACTGCACGAGTAAATCGAAATTTGCTAGAACTTTGATGACATGATCCCAGATCGACATGTCTAATTAAATTAGAATTTGGTATGCAAATGTGATTCCTGTGGGTTTAAGCCATCACAAGCCAAACATAACTATTCTGTCAGAAGAACAGGAACATACAATTACACTGGTCATTTTAGTTTCTGACCTAAAGATGCGAAACTCTAGTTAATTGTTCATTTAGATACGACATTTATTGAGGCAAGACTGGCAAGCAATTGGCCCCTACCCTGAAAGCACACACATCCTATCAAAACTCAAACAATCCAGGTTACCCTCATTCACTCACCGTCTGGATTTCAGTTGGTGCGGAGGGCGCTTTTTCATTAGTTGATGAGGCACCATCAGCTGTCGGTTCTTTAGAGCTTATCAGTTGTTTGGTAGGGGGAGCTGCAACAGCAGCAGTACCATCTTTAGCGGGCGCAGGGGGCGGAGGAGGTTTCATGTGAGGAGGAAGATTATGTTTCAGCTTCAGCAATATTTGGCGCAGCCTTGAGAGATCAGTTGGTTTACCAGGCTTTGGGCCCTGAATGACAACAATGGACGGCTTCTTCTCCTGGTCTTTCTTTCCTCTTTTCTTCTCAATGTTTGGCACCTCATGCGGGATCAGATCCGCAATGGCTTTCCAGTACTGCTTGTCCGCATTGACATGAAACTTTTCTTGGTTGGCAAGGAAAATCTGGTCCACAATTTACAACAATTTCGTCTTATAAGCGATTTGTCGGGTGTCAAAACAAGAATCACAAACAAGTAATCATACCCTATTACCTTTTCTCTTTCTCTGTTCTGAGTCTTGTTGGTCTCACTGTTTACTTTTCTTTTTTCATAGAAAGCTTTCTTGTACTCCTCAGCTTCAACAATTATTTGGTTGCGCAATTCTTTTTCCTTTCTTTCCTTATCCTCAAGAAGGATAGCATTTTGGCTGCATGAATTGTTCAAATCACCAGAAAATTCAATGGAGAATCCAGAGAAAAAAACTGTAAAAACATATCTCGAAAAAACTATATATATGAGAATCTGTCCTTCCTGGACAATCAGATTAGCATGAGAAAGATTATACAGAAGTTCCAATTAGATTAGCATGACTGCAGGTTATGTTTAATTATTAACACCCCATTTTCATCTATGATGAATCTAGAAGGGCCATTAAGATGCATCAGTCATGTACTTAGTTTGATGCCATCTCAGTAAGGATAAACTAGTCAGGGTTTACATATATCAAAATTTCAACAAAACCACCATACGCTTGCGATCACATCTCAATAATGGATTGTGCTTCTCATTGAAGGACATTTTTAAGCATTCATACATAGAAAAGTAGAAATAGAATATGGAATAGTAAAAACTGGCTGCGATAATTGCCTTGCACTTGAAACCTTTAGTTGGTTTAAAAGAAAGAATAACATATGTTTCATCTTACAGCTCTACAAAATTAGTACTGCTGGAAAAAGCATAACTAGCAACCAGAAATTTGAGTTTTTTTTTTATTTTTGAGATATCAAAGGACGGTTAACAAGAGTAACCATCCATTTATTATTATATAAGTATCATGTTACATTACATGCAAATCAAACAATATAATCTCAATATGCGCCCAATCTAGCACCAAACTATTTAGCTAAGATAACTATATTGTGTATATAGCTTCTTTCGCACCCAAAAGATTTTTGAAGATAAATAACATTAGAAAATGAACTCAAATAAACAATGCCTGCTGACCTCAGTACCAGATGCAAATGATCTGACTTCTAAGCCACTGATTGGAAGAACATGTCGGCATACTTTGTTTCAGAATCCAGAAAAAGTTTCAGATAAACCGACTCTATTAGCCATAGGTTTCACGTGTAAAACTAATGGAAGTCAGAGAGCCTGGGTCAAGCTAATTTCCAAATGTTCACTCATATAATTTCCAACTATTATTTTTTTGTTTTCCTTTCTAGATTAGCCGCTTGATCATATGCAATGAGCAACAAATAGTACCAGAAGTTGCAATGTAATGTCAAAGATGACATAGGATGTGGATGTCAGACTATTAGGACCTAAAAGAGAGTTGATGTTTCCTAAAGTGGCTGTTTTTTTTTCTTTATGCAGAAAATTATATATGGTTCTTACAACACGGGTCCATATAAACATCTCAAATGGTTTCTGAGGAATATATCTTGGAAAGTTTTGGATAGGAAGGTCATTTAGGAAAGCCATTGAGTACTTGATCAGTATTTGCTATGCCTCTAGTGTAAAATGAAAGAACATTGGAGTGTTACTCATAACTGATAAAAAAAAAGTTGGAAGTAAAAGCATCTAGCCTTTACTTTATCCAGTGGATCAAACAATTGATACTACTGTTCATAATCTAACCAACAATGTAGAAGCTAGAGGATCAAGAATTCACAGGGAAAAAGAATGGAAGAACAGCGTTTAGTATATTTCTGTTTTTGGGTGGTGGTGGTGGTGGAGAGGAGTGAAAGGAATGACTGACCAATTGTTGCAGTATGGAAATTCCGATCTCTTAACCAGATGCAATATACTTAATAAAGTGACATTTGGAATGACCAATATGCAGAAACAACAATGCAAGTAGCTATAAGGAACCGAGAGAGTCCATTGCATCGATTAAAAAGAAAAAAGAGTGAAAAACTGACATAGCCTTACTAACAAGCAAATCAAGTGTGAACTTTTAAGAAGTAAAAAAATTATGGACTTCTTGGCTTTGGCAGCATCCTATCCCTAAATAGCAAATGCCAGTCTCAAAAACATGTCTAGAATGGGTTATTTCTTGTAAGTGATCGTGAATCTCACTCCTAGGACGTTCCATCTTGCAATAGGTAACAAACTCAAGTATCATACCCTAATGAAAGAATGACTCAAGTTCTCCAATCTTACAAACGTGTATTGACTAATATCCTTGTGTACAAGAGGAGCGAGAAACAACTTCCTGTTGTAAGTGTCGCGCCGATATCCACCCATTCAAATCCACCATAATATCAGAAGAATTAAGCAAATTAATGCCAATATGTTAAGAATGTAAATAACAATAGCTCATGGCATAAGTTTTATCCTACAACCTAAATAATAACACATGGATGCAATAAAGTATCTACTTGGAGGTGTCAATCAGAGCCATATAATTGGCTCAAGGTGGTATAAGTGAAAGGAATATAACAATGTGAAAAGATGAGAACAAACTGGTTTAAATTTCCTCTAAAAACACAAACTAGTCCAAAAATGTGACACTAATAAGGACCACATAGATGGAAAGTTTGATTTGATAATGTACAGTCACAAAACATACAACTTCTAGGAAGGCACCACCAAACATTAACAATTTGTTCAACATGTACACACCCATAAATAAATTGATCTCCTTACAAATAAGTACAAGAAGGCAAGACACCCAACTCTGTTAAGTAATCATAAAATGAAACGTAACTTCCAAATTCCACTCATCACGACATTTCTTTAAATCAGAATACTAAGCACGATCTATGAGATTTCTTTTATAGGAATAATCTATAAGATTGACATCCTAAACAAGTAGGACTGCCAAATTAACCTCATGAGATTATCTATTTCAATTGGGACACTGAAGTTATACCAGAAGAATCTCAATTCCACTGCTGGAATGTTATAACTGAGATTACTATCAATAAACGCACAAAACCTTAGTTCTTTTCATATTAATCATCCATCCAAAATAAAGTAGGCACCAAATATGCACGGGATCATCATTAGAACCATCATACTTGCTGACCACAGATGAACTTATCAAATTGACCGACCAAAGTTGGCTCGACTGCAATCATCTCAATCATCAGAACCCTAAGATTATTAGCATGAGCATCTCACCTGATGCCAATCTCCAAATCTAAACATACCTAGCGTAATATAAACAAGAAAGAAAGCATCGAAGCAGCAAATTCAACAAACGGACTCACCGGCGCCATTCACGCAGAATAAACCCCTCCTCCGGCTCCATCTCCCCGGGTGGAGGCAGGATCGGTCCATCGGAGAAAAACCCTCCTTCTACCCCTGCCACCTCGTGATCGACCTCGTAGTAGCCCTTCCCGTTGGACTCCGGCATCGAGAACGGAGACGGAACCGCTGGGGACGAGAAGTCCCCGAGCGAATCGGTCGGCCGGTATCCGAACGCCTCCGACGAGGGGGGAAAGCCGCCATCGCCGGAAACATGGCGCACGGGGATGTCGTCGTACCCAATTCCTGAGGTCGGGGGCTCATCAGCGGCGATGGTCTCCTCCACTTCCTCCTCGTCGCCGTCGGCGGGGGCGGGGAACGAGGAGAAGGCGTCGAAGCGCTGGGAGGGGAGGCGGGGATCGTAGCCGAGGTAGCCATCGTCATCGAATGGGCGCGAGGACCCCATTGGTATCGTCGCAACCTCGTCTCCGTCGTCGCCGGCGGCGCCAAAGGTGTCGAAGGAGGACGACATCGGCGATCGCTGGCGTTGTGCGGGTGCCAAAGGCGGTGGAGGAGACGAAGGGATTACTGGAGTTGGAGTGATTGGGATTCTTTTTTCTTTATTCAGAAAGCAAACATACGATGTGACGATTTTGCCCTTGTGTAGGTGCGGTCCTTGCGGATACTTTTGGTCCTAATAGATAGACTTGAGGTTGAAAGGATTCGCCAAAAAGGGCAGGAAACCAGTAAAAGGTAAGTAATTGTTGGGTTAAAAGTATTAAGAAAAATAAAATAAAATATCAGGTTTTTTATTCATATTTACACACTATGCAGAAAATGTTGTGACGTAAGATTTATTTATTAATTAGAGAATACTCTTGTGCTTTGTACAATTCTAAATAATATAAAATAAATAATACTAATATCTTATAATATAATTTATCATATGAAATTATCATTTACTATTTTTATGTAATTTTTTATATTAAAATTAGGTTTATAGCTTCATTAAATTTTGGTTTTGATTTTTTTTATTTTTCACATTCTCAATGCTAAAAAAATAATTTCAATGCTCAAATTGTAAAACTAACTTATATGCCTCTAATAAGATGCGTGTTACTTTGTAATATCCTCTAATAATATATATATAATTGTGAGAATATATAAATATATTAATATCAATTTGTATCTCAATCAATATCTATTCTAATTCTAAAATAAAGGAAAGATAAAAAAATAAAATACTGAAATAAATTAAAAAAATGTAAATTAATAATTTCATAAGAAAAATTACAAATGTATGTATATTCATATTAAAAAGGATAAAAGAGATGACACTTTTTGAAAAAAAAAATAATAAATAAATTAGAGTAGATGGATAAAAGGAAAATAAACAACATATATTGTACTTTAAAATACTTTTTTGGATCTTCGTATATGTCATCTAACCTCCAATGAAGAAATTTCAAACCATATCAAAGAGAATAAGAAATAACAAATATGAAATGAATAAAAATAAACAAACAAACGATAGATGCATAAAAAAAATGAAACGAAGAATGAAATTTTTAAAATTAGTTTTCTAGAATCTAGTGTCACAAGAAAGTGTGGCTGGAGAGTTCCTTTTATATACGTAGAATCAAGATGAAAAGCTATGTAATCTTTCAATTTTTTTAAAAAAATATCATTAATCATTTTTTATAATATAATAAAAATTGAAGATGAAGAGACGTGTAATATAAATATGATTCATAATCATTTTTTATAATATAATAAAAATTGAAGATGAAGAGACGTGTAATATAAATATGATAATGAATCACAACTTATATGACATGAAGTCCACAATAATATAATTCAATCAGACTGATGAGTTACAATCATTAATAAGTTTGATACCTTAATCTAACGTCCACAAATTCACATTCTGCCACCTGGTAGAATACGAACTTGGTAACGCTACCAACTTACATCTTTGACTTTTTTTTTACCAATCCACTGGTCAATATTGTGAACATGTCAATGCGAAAACTAATACTTGACCTACAATCAGGACTTATATCATGTGCAAGTCATCTCATCACGAATACCATCATGCTACTTTTGCGCGATCACCATCTATTCTATATGTTTGCTTGCAAGATCAAAATGCAGGGAAGGCAATCCTCCCATGAGCTATGAAGTCCAATAGGTAAAGGATAATAATTCAATAGGGTAAAACATATATGCAGATATAAGCAAAGAAGAATATGCTTTATCATATAGTCATCTTTATAAAACATTAACTTTGCTTTCAATCAATTTACCTTTTCTTTGGGGCCAGATAACTCATATTCATCTTAGTCTCTACCTTCTCAAATACATTCTTTTTAGTCCCTAATTCTTTTTTGCTTCAATCTCTTTTTGCCACAAATTTTGAACCAAGACTTTTTTGCACTGTTAGAAGTTGGCATGCAAAATAGTGCAGTATTAACAATAGTAAAATTTAAGTGAAACTAAGAAAAAGAAAAAAAACTAATTACAAAAAAGGAAAACAATCAAAGTTAAAGAAAATAGCGGATTATAAACAATGATACTCGAATATAAACAATGAAAGTGAATGATTCAGCTTGGTAGCAAACAAAGAATTGAATGTGAAAAATTAAAATTTCTCGACAACGGCGCCAAAAACTTGATGAGCTCAAATCGTATGTCGAAATAAGAAGGTGGTACCAAGTTTCAAAACGTCAAGGTTTCATAGTTCGGGACATGGGGACATCTGGACAGAAATAAACAATCAACAAGTCTTAAAAATTAACATAAATGCACAACACTATCCTTGAAGTATTTTAGGGTCGAATCCATAGAGAAATTAAAATTTCACAATGCAATCACTCTATTTTATCACGAACTGAAATCAATGAGAATGATATTTTGTGCAGAAATTTAAATAAAAAGTAGAGCTAAGATCTGAAAAGAAAAGTAGCTAAAATATTTTGATGTTTTTAGATTTAAGATAGGTAAAAACAGAACCAATATGAAGGAAAATCAAGTCACTCGAATTGGAAAAAACAGACAAAACATGGGAATCATTTTGGAATTCTACTTGCTAATGAACATATGAAACTCAAATAATGATGACTTGAGATGTTAAGTTAACATACCTAGCTCTCGCAGTCAGGGCTTGAACTTAAATTCCTAGGGGCTTCTCTCAGGCAATCTCTCGATGCTATGTATAACATATCTTCAATCAACCCTAGGTATCCATGGGAACCTCTCGACCTCACACGAATCCTTTAGACAAATGGGTTCTCCCTCTCGGTCTCAACCCCTTAGAGCTGGAATGAAACTCACACTTCATCAAAACCCTACACCCCTCTCATATCCTTGTAGATCTCTTGCAACAAATCCTTCCCTCTCGGGACAGGATTGCTACAAAGATGTGAATGACATTTCAACTACAAGGTATTAAAGATAAGGACTAGCTACTACTTACTTCGATGGAGAAGGTTCTTCCTCTCGGTCTCAACCTTTCATCGAGGACAAGACAATAAATAGCTCTTAGCATTCAAAATCAATACATACTAAGTATAACGAATATGATCTACACATTACTCTTACACAATGGAGAAAGTTCTCCCTCTCGATCTCAACCCTCCACTAAAGATAGAGCAATGAGCAGCTCACAACATCAAACTCAGCATACACAATATATCATGAACAAGAATTATACACTATATCTTCCCAAATGGAATGGGTTCTCCCTCTCGATCTCAAGCCTCCATGAAAATAGGTAGCGAGTAGCTCAACACATCAAAACATCACATATAGCAAGCACATAATGCAAGAAAAATTGGAAAGTCGAATGGAAACATAAATACATTAAAAGATAAGTTCATATAACAAGTAGATGTTCTCAAATCATCTCATGTCCAGGCCTAAGTGTTTAGCCTCTAACAACCATCAAACAAAACATGTTGATACACGAGTTCATCATTGGAAATCAACACAAACAGAAATGATAAAGCAGAAGACCAATGATACTCCTCATATCTCAGTACGAAAGCCTCCCTTCTTCAGCTCTAATTCTTTCTCTCTTCAGCAACATCGGCTCCACTTGATGCCTCATCTTCGATGCAAAACGGAACTCCCTACAGAAATTCGAAGTAAACCATATAAAATATGTCAATTCTGGATCTCTCCTCAACTGGTAAAACCTTCAAACCCTCTCCAATGGTGGCTCCATCTCTTTCGAAAATGAGAACCCCTTTCTCTTCCTTCTTTTTGTCATTTTATTCTCTTCCTTTTTTTCCAATCATTAGATGTCACTTGTCCTTTGCATAGCCCTATCAATAGTCCCTAAAAGCTGCCAAGGAACATTCCTCATTTGGACCACAAAGGCTGGCAGAGGAATCTGCAAATTCTATTTTATATTTGTCTTCTAGTGGTGTGTGGCATGTAGTGGCACGCAGGTACCCCCAGGTCTAGTTTTCGGCACAGGTACACCTAGGTCCAATTTTCAGCACACATGTCATTTGGCCTTGGATAAATTCCTGCAAGAGATATCAAGCATAAATTATTCAAATATTTATTAAAAAGGGTCATTGGGGTGAAAATATGTATTTATACCCAGGGAATTTGAAATGATGCAAATGTTGTAAAAATGTGTGGCAATATATGTAAATGATGTATAATTTCATGAAAAAGTGCAATCTTTGCATATAAAAATAGGGAGTGAATTCTCTGTCATCAGTATCGTTCAGGTGAACACGATCTTTTAGGGAAAGAGACATTACAAGTAAAAACATGGACCATGTTCATGGCGACACAGGCCGTTTACTTTATAGAATTCGTCTTATGATCTTCTTTAGAAAACATGACTCACGTCGGAGAGTGACACGACTCATTCTTATTCTTTATTATAAATAGTCAGACTGGTCCCAAAGGCATGCGCTATGTTTCCTTAGGGCGTGTTTGTTCAAGTCGATGCAGCCCGCGTCAAGGGTTGACGCGATCATTTTCTCAGGGAACACAGATCGTGTCAGCTTGTCACGTGGTCCTTTTTAGAATATTATCTTCCACCGCTTCGTCCATCAACGCAGTGCAAACCGTGTCATGGGGGAACATGGATGGTGTCTGGTTTCTAATTATTATTTCCTTTTAATCATTCTTTTACTATATCATACATATATGAAATGTTGAATCTAGGATCCCGAGATTATTTTGGTGATCACAAATTTGTGAGGGAACTTAGTTTGGACTAATGAACTTGTTAAACTAATTTTTGAAAGATAGGATTTCAAGTTCAGAGCATGATAGGTCGACCGAAGTTAAAGAATGGACGACCTATGCACATAGAAGATATATCAGAAGAACCTTATATGTGCAGTGGTCGTCCAAAGCATATAAAGTGGTCGGCCAATGTTGAATGCAAATATCTAAGAGGAGTCAAAGACTGAACGATCAACCAAAGATATTGAGAGGATGACCGAAGACAAAGGCTGAACGGGAGAGGTCGCCCGATGAAGAACAGTGGGAGATCGATGGTTTCACAATTGTTTAATCTAGGATCCCGAGAATATTTTGAATGATCACAAATTTGTAAGTGAACTCAGTCTGTACTGATGAACTTGGTTGAGCTGATTTTTGTAACAGGATATATTCAAGTTCAGTACAGCGGTCGACCTGAGCTAAAGGAATGGACGACCGCTGCACACGTAATTTATACATGAAGAACCATATGTGTGCAGTGGGCGTCCTAAGGATTTAAGCGGTCGATCAGTATCAGAGGATTGACACATGAAGTGGAGAAGCAGAGCATAAACGGTCGACCAAAGAAGAAGAGAG
>LTAE01009988.1:0-17580 GCA_001647135.1 Pontederia paniculata
GCAAGAGGCTCCCCGGCGGCACCTGCTGGCGGGCTTGGAAACGTGGGAAGGTGACAGAGGCCTTGAGACGCTTTGAAGAAGTGGGATCCGGAAACACGCGATATTATAAGGTGTTGGATAGTATGCAATTGCAGTTTAGGGTGAGTTGGCATCAACCAACAGTGCGAATTAATAATAGGGCTAATAAAACAATTTTGGGACTGTTTTTGCCTATCCATGTAAAAACATACATTTTTTAACGTTCTAAAGTTTTTTTTTTCTTTTGGCAAAAAAATTGGTGATGCATAATCATTTATTACACATCTTATGCAGTATGATTTGGATCATCAATTTAAAAATTAATAGATCTCATGAAAAATATAATCTTTCGCTATTGATTTAAAAATTAATAATCAAATTTATTTAATTAAAATAAAAAAAAATTAATTTTAATCGAATAAAATTTGATTATTAATTTTTAAATTAATAATCAAAGATCATATTTTCCACGAAATACATAACAAGTTGTTCAGAGCTAGCAAAGAACGATGAATGAATATTAAAATAAAATAGGATTTTACTAACTTCACTACTCAAAATTTTAATATCACTCTTTGACTATTTTATCTTTATTTTATATAATATTTCATATATTATAAAAAAAATAGCACTAAATATAATAAGCAAAATGGTCTAATAAAAAATGACATTAAGCATTTAGGAATGACAACAAGTGATATAATGAAATCTAATAAATGAAATAGTTTAATAAATAAATTTTGTGAGATCTGTCGGAGGGAGATTATTAATAGTTTTTAGTTGGAGTCTTCGTATCAACATTTTTTCAACAAATATTTTTTGTCTCCTCACTCCAAATTATTAAATGCTAATACTAATCATCGCGAGTTTATGTTTTTCACAACTGGATGTATTAAAAATTTGTTAAAGACGAATTTTAGTTTAAAAAAACGAGGAGGACAATGAGAGTGTTGCATAATTAATATTATATAAAATTATTTTTTACACTGGAATATTGAAAGTACTCAATCACGTTAATCTTGTTAACTTACAGATAAAATGTTACTTAATAGGATCATAAATATAAAATTAGTAAAAAAACCAAAGATCCCCCAAAAATCATTTTATAAAATTAATAGTTTGTTGGTTAAAAAAGCATCCAAAAAATGTGGGACTACCGTCACCCCTACTATTTAAATATTCTTTTCTCGATATTAATAAATGTTGAATAAATTAATAATTAATGTTTTATGAATCTTGATATACAAGGAAAATAAATTTTAATTTGATTCAAATGAGAAAAAAAGAAGAATATTACAATTTTATATTATTGGAATTTTGAAAGTGTTACATAAAAATATGTTCTCAATGCTCTCGTTTTTAACTATGTTACCGAAAAAAAAACGTACTAGATTTAAAATTAAATAAACATCTTACAGAATTACATTTGCATAAATTTTGCATACTACATTTTAACTAAACACTTACATTATTTTTTTTTATTTCAATCAAATAACATAATTCATTTTTCAAAATTATATTTATATCTATTCAAATTAAAAAAAAATAACTACTATAAATAAAAATCATAATTTTTTTACTATAATTATTTACGATTCGAATTTAAAATTACATTAAATCAAACTATTTATTAAAAAATCATGTAAATGGATAAATATAGAACAAAGTGATTTTCTAATTCCTAAACATAGTAATGCTAATATACATATAAATATGAAATAGAATTTATGATTTACTAGGAAGCAACATTGGGAAGAGTGAGAAGTGGTGATGTTAATGTATCAGTGGATATGGAACACTTTGCTCGTTTGGGTGTTACGTTCCTGTCTGTGTTATGAGTCTTTGCTTGATCTCTGGTGGATTGCAGAGGGCACGGTACGATTTGGTGATCTGTGTTTTGCCAGAGAAAATTGTAATGATGCGGGTGGAATTTGATGCGATGTTAATTGCAAATGGACAAAGGGATGCATGAGATTGCCCTGCAAAAGCTGCATAACTAAATCGTATCTTGTGCTGCCACTGTGTACCCGTTCATATATCCTTCAAGTATTGTTAGCATTATACAAATTAAAAGTTGTATTTAGTTATCAACTCTAGTTAATCGGGGCAGTAAGCAGTTCTTATACGCAAAATTTTTTTTATTAAAAACTTCACCTATTATAAGATGCGTAATATAAAGCGAATATCAAATTAGTCGGATTCAATAATAAAATATTTTTGATTAGTGATGTTAACATCTTCAAATGGACTTAAGAGGAAACTTTTCAATAAGAGAGGATTAGATACATTGATAGTTTATGATCGAGACTCGAACTCATAGTTAGTGTGCATAATTATTAGCATCACGTGAGTTAAAAAAATTAGTATTCGTTCTCAAATATTAGAGTGTGGCAATTTTTTCGGAAAACTTTTATTTGGTTTGTGACTGAAAAAGAGTAATGGCAAAAATTGATTAAGTCTTGTTTGGATGACATCTAGAATTAAAATTTTATATTTTTGTTAATGTGATAAAAAAATATTGAATCGAATACAAATTTATGATAGGTGAGTAATATTTGAAACTTTTCGTAACATCATATAATAAAAAAAATGAAAACTAAAGATATGTTCAAGTTAACATTATTTATAAAAAGTGTACAGTAATCGTTTTTATTTTAGCACAAAATTGATATACAATATAACTGAATTATCCCTTTCTATCGTAATAAACAAATAAACAATATCATGTACAAGGATATAGTTTTAATAATATAAAGTCACTTTGTTATAATTTAATATGGTTAATAATTTCAATAAACCTAAAAAAATAATGTAATCTAATTTTGTATGATATTAAATTAATTAAAAAATAAGAATTAATATCAAATTAGTCGTATTTAAAAGATGTACTACAATAAATAGCTTATATATATACAACAAAGTTTATCATAATAAATAAATATGCATATATATTATTGTAATTATATTAACATAAACTTGCTTCTATTCTCTGTTTAATTACTTTTAAACTGATAAAAACAGTTTATTAGTGTTTTATTAAATTGACAAATAGGAAAAAAACCATAAAGAAATATTTGTTCCGACATTAGTTTGGTTTCGTCATAAAACAAGAACTTGAAACTAAAATCAATGATCCCTTAATGAGAAGATTGATAATCGTTACGTTATTTTTTTAAGAGTATTTGATAGTATTATTAGGAAGTAAAACGGATTCTAACCATATATAGTTTCCAAAGTCATTTGTAGTCTAAGAGAATTTTAATTATGAAATATATGATTCAATGAAGAAGTATGTCTTAAATTAGTTGAAACTTTTATTAGTTCTTAATTTGGTTACTTAAATAAATAAATATTAACGATTTGTTTTACTATCCATATATATATAGTAGTAATATAAATAAAATAAACAATAAAAAATAATAAAATTATCTCATTATTAAAGTGGATACATGATTTGGACTAACATGTGTTGGTGTGTGGTGACAACATTCATGTAATGATACACTCCCTTCACTTCACCAATTCCAGCTGGCGTTTGTCCTCCGTGGCGTAATGTGCACATCGGCAAAGTTGAGGATGACGTGTTCGAGGCAGTCTTTTGTGGCATTTCGATTGTACCCATGGCAGTGCCTTGCATACACTCGAACACCAAAAGGTTGCCGAGGAATCCTCCATTCATCAACCAACCTCCATTTATAGAGAAAGGAAAAGTAATATTCTTCATGTTATTTGGACAAAAAAAGAACAAATTTCTACTTTCTGCACCTTTAATATGCTTTTCTACCTCCTCTCACTGTGATACGTTACATAAACGACTTAAACTTATCCCTAGACAAAAGATAAATAATCTTCAAAGACTTTGTATCAAGAGAAACTAAAAAAAGAAAAAAAATAGTGTTATGTCCATGAACCTTCTTCGAATTATCGTAAAAATTTTAGATCTAATTCTAATGTATAAAATCAAGCATATATATATATATATATATATATATATATATATATATAAACTTTTTTCGATTGATCAATTTTGTCTACCATTCGAATTTTTTTAAATTACTTTAATTTATTAAATTGTTATTTTATCTTTTTCCTCGCTTCCTTACTCTCTCCTAATCCTTTCTACCCTTCTCTTCTGTATCTCTTCTCTTCTCTCATTTTCCTTTCTTTCTCTCGCACTCTGTCCTATCTCTCCCTGCTCGCCTACACGCGCAGGCAAGACTTCCATGCTCACCTGCGCACAGGCGAGCGTTCATATATATCAAGATTAAATTGTCTGGTTTAGATCTGCATCTATCTGATTTTATATATCAGGATAGTGTTGGTCATAACAGGGTCTTTGCCATTATACAAACCGTTTTTTCTATTTTTACTGTAGCAATTGAGTATCGGTCGTCCGCTCCATTGTGCTCGAGTATCGGTCGTCTGTTCCATTGATCGAAAGATCAATGGACGCCCGCGTGCTCGAGCAACGGTCGTCCGCTCCATTACGCTCAAGCAACGGTCGTTCGTTCCATTGATCTCTCGATCAATGGACGCTCGCGTGCTCGAGCAATGGTCGTCCGCTCGATCAATGGACGCCCGCGCACTCGACCAATGATCATCCACTACATTGATCTCTCGATCAATGAACGTCCGCCCGACCAATGGTCGTCCGCTCCATTGATCTCTCGATCAATGGACGCCCGCGCGAGATATTTTTTATGTACTTATCAGATACTTCTTCTGGACATGCTTCCGGAAGATTCGGTGGTTATTTATTGTATATAGCAGCATACATAGAAGGGAAGTTATATGTAATATTTTGAGAACCTCTTGAATAAAATTTGATACATCTTTTTCTTTCTCAAATTTTTTCTCACGGACGATTTCTTTCTCTGGTTCAACAATGACGTTCATCGCTTGATTAAGAAGGGTTCTATTTTTTACAAATATATCTGAATGTTTGTAATAGTCAAAAGTTAATGAAAATAATAAAAAAATTTAAAAAGAAAATATCGAAAGATGTTCATACGTTTGGAATTAGGCTCTGGGCTCAGTACAGCTTATATTTATATGTGGCTTTGGTGTGTTGTCTTGTCTACTCCGGCGAAAGAAAATTAATTATTCGATTTTTTTCGAAAAATACAAGTCTTCCAAGAAAATTTTTATTGTGCATTTATCAATCCCACTGGATTTTTTTATTTTATCTCTTCGCACAACAACGAATTTGATTGGTTCTATCATAGTGCCCACTGCAAACAACATATATTTGTTTTACCTCCAATTCTATTTTCTATTTAATAAATAAAAAATGTGTAATGGATAATTATTTTATAATGCATTGAGCAAACAAAATACTATAACATATTTTCTTTTTTACATTATGGTCATGGTTATGTTTTGAATTCTATTTTTTTTTAACAATCTTCATATCGTTTTCCCGTCTTGTTAGTGTAGTTGACTAAATATTTGAAAAGTACGCTAAATTTTGCAAATTCATCATATTGTGATTTATGAGTAATATTTAATTTAAATTGTTCTACGAGTCATATAAATATATAATGATAAATAAGCAATAGCTTAAGGAAAAAAGATAGTTACAATATTAATTTGTTAAGAAAAATAGGAAAGTATACAAAGATCATATATATCCATTCGTTGATTAACATTTATCATCTTTGGATCGTAGGACAAAAAAATGTGCTTAGTAGTTAAGGATGAAAATAAAATCATATCCGGTGTAATAATGGATCGGAAGAAATGTAATACTTGTTAAAGAAAAAGAAAATAAAAGAAAATGGCTGACATCATAATCCACTAAGATAAATGTCACCCAATGAACTCTTAAGCTAGTCACTTACCAAAAAATACTAAAGAGCACTATAAATCTCACCATACTCTCTCTCCTTATATTTTTTAAATGGTTCATTGATGAATCCGCCCCAAGCTCTCTCCCTCTCTCCTCAAAATGGATAGTGTTGGAAACCATTTTAATGAAGATTTTTGCTCATTATTGATTTAACAATGAAGAAGAAGAAATAGAAAGAAGAAAGAAGATTGTTCTAGGGTAAAGAAGATAAAATTTCTAAGGCAATATGATAAGAAAGAAAAAGTTATTTAAATGTATGTAAGGGGATACCTTAATCTCTTTTATCTATGATCATGAATTTGATAATGGATATAGATAGCTGTTATTGTTTAGCATAGGAGACAATGATTCATATGAATATTTGTGGTTTATTAAAATATAGCAACATGTAGTGATTTCTGTCTAGATTTTATATCTTTTATTTCGAGGTCAGTTTGACTAGGAAATAGTTGTCTAAAAATCTTGTCTGATATATCAAATCCTAGATATTGAAGTCTAGTTTGCATAGGAATTGATTTTACTTTGTTTTGAGCTATATTTTAAAAGTTATGATCAAAATATCACGACACTCAAATTGTTCTGAACTATATCATGATTATTTTGTAAACTACATGGTTAATTGGAAAAGCATGATTATAAGTGAATATTTAAGATGAACATAGATGCTTGAATATAGTTTCAAATGTAGTTAGTTTCATATGATTTGGAATTGTATAAATGAAGTTGTGAATAGAAGATTGATGAGATGTCAAGTTGTGATACATGCTAAAATTTGATATTGTCATATGATATATGCCTAAAGGTTAGGTAATTGATGTCATTATTGCTAAGAAATCATCTGGACATCAAGTATATGTGATTCTAGGAGGTTATGTAAGACTCTTGAAAGCATAATTATAATCCATGAATTACACGATGAGTTAAAATTGCTTTATTAATCGTTGTTATGATATATTAAAATTAGTACACATCTATATGTTAGATTGATCCTATAGTTATTGTATTGAAATGACTATGGTATTGAGCATTATATTGTATTAAATTATCAAATTGATTGATATATTAATTGATATCGATAACCTAGAGCAAATCTTAGGAAACACATATTTATTTTCTGAAAATCGTACAAGTCGGTCGATTGACCTCAGGGGAGGTTCGATCGATTATCGGGCTAGAGAGTTAAATGTTTGGCCAATATTGTGTCGGTTGAACACTCTGCTGCAAGTCGTTCGACCGACCCTCATATTGGACGATGTTTAGGGACATCAGTAGCGAGTGCGGTAGGTTCGACCGACTTTCAAGTCGGACGACCACCATGTGGTGAGTCGATCGACCGACCTGGGAAGTTTTCGACCGACTTTGCGCCAGAATCATTTTATCGTATCATATTTAAAGTATAGATCTCATTTGATAACCTAGTTCATGTGTTGCATGATCAATCGTAATAGATTAAATTGTTAATGTATTGATGTACTGATTGATTGAATTGACATATTGGAGTGATTGAGACATTTGTCATATTCTGGGATAGATTGTCTCATATTGTATTGATCTAGATGTGGAAATTGGTGAATTGATTCGCTCAGAGCCCACGGGAGCAAGGCATGCCATGGTTTAGCTAACCATTGACGACCTCATGACGTATCCAACTCTCCAATGATTGTTAAAACCTCATATAAATTGATTGAATTGAATATAAGGTTGCACATTTGATGGTTGACGGATAAATGGTTCAACGAACTATATCAATATTGTTTTTGATGGATCACAGATCCATATTATTATTGAAATGAGCAAGACTCACATTGAAATGGGGACAACTTCATTTGAGGACTGCTATATGCGGACAGATTGAAGACGTCACAAATGAGACTTCTGGTCATCAAATGACAACAAATAAGATAAGTCTAGCATGAACATTATTGTTATTTGGTATTATGCATTAGGAAGCTTAATGTTATTGTGTGTTCATGTCATTGATCTATTGATGGTTATTAAAATGGACAAAGTTCAAGATATAACAACTTAGTTGATATTTTTTCATTGATGCATAAATGCAAGGTCATGTTTACATATATATTGACTATATTGATATCATTATTATTGTTTATATTATTATTAAAGCATATAAAGTATGATATGCTAAGTATTAAATTAATATATTGATTGTATCATGATTAAATGACTAAGAATCAAATAATCTTAAAGGATCACAATGTGTCATTCATATTATTATGACTTACATACTGGTAGCTCATGAGATGGATTTCCCTTACACTTATTCAGCAGGTGGTTGATCATATTAAGGATCAAATGGAAGGATTGAATGATGATTGGACTCATGGCTGATTGATATTAAGTCTTAATGTTATATTTATTCTTGTTGTAGGTCAAAGATGAAGAAGAAAGTTTTATGTCGATGTGGCGTCCTGGGAAGTATCGAGCCGCATGTCGAATATCGATTCGACCGCATGCGAGGTGTCATTCTTAGAACATTACAAGAAAAGTTTTATCCAATTAAAAGTGTAGTGCTTGATGATTTTGAAAAAAAAATAAGTAGAACACAAATCATGTTGAATTCGAACACGAATAGTGTAGAATTCGAACACGTATCATGTTGTTGACAAAATAAATATTTGTTATTTTTATTATTTTAATTTGAAGTTCGAGTTCACTTTTAATTTTTACTTTATAAAAAATTCTAAATTATTCTATATAAATTCTGAATCATTAAATTAAAAATTCTTCAAAAGTCATTATATTTGTCTGACTATGTGTAACGCGCCCCAAATCGCCACCCTAACTTTTTTATGATTAGAATGAGGACTCGGGTATGCTATGACGATCAATGTATAATGACGATTATTATACACATCATATGCAACGAAAATAAAATAACTATAACCATAAATTTATCATTCTATCATTTGACAACGAAAGCAATTAAAACATTAGAACTCTTCTATTAATTAATTGAGACACATAAACTAATCTTTCAACAGAAATTTCTATATAAAATAACTATGAACACAAAATATAAAGGATTCAATATCCCAATACATATCAATGATCCATGATGAACCTTAGCATAAAGGCCACGTAATACAACAATGATTTAACATAGGTTCATGACATATGCATGTAGGCTACATAAACTCAATACATAAGATCCAATGACATAAAAAGAACATAGGGACTCGACAACCTAACATGTGCAATATCCGCCATAAGCACGCCGCCACCAAAGATCATTCTGGATCAACTACACGGATCCAGAGTTTAACGAAGAATCTCTCGATTAAAATATGTATAGTACAACACCATCCCGCGATGGACGATATAATCAAACACACAATTACAAGGATATCAATGTATAAATAATTCAATTAATGATTATATCCAATTAAATAATATCAAATATTAATTTTCAATTCAATATCAATAGTGACAAGGTCATTGTAATATTATCACATAACATTGCCCAATTATCAATTCGATTCAATCTTGTCAATCACAATATCAAAATAGACATGAAATTAATAGCATCATTTTACATTAATACTCAATTTGATACAATTCAATTTAGTTAATAAACAAGCCTAATTCTATTCTTATCTTTTAATCATATGTTCAATGGTTCTATATATTTAAATTATCAATCAAGTTGTGAGGTTATTATTCCAGCTTGCTTCGAAGTTGGCTTGGACCTCGGGTCTGGGATAGCTAGGCTCGGATGATCATATGCACTCATGTGTTTCCTTCTGAAGGGAGTACACACACACCACGTCTGAGGTCATTCAATCAATCAATATATGGAAAATCTATCCGATAATTCTCGAGGGAGTCAAGGTTCTTTAAGATGATTTCAACCAAGTGATTTAATTCTATTTACGACTGAGCATGCAATTCGGTTTCTACGTGAGATCAATCACAAAACAAGGGTTTTTGTTGTGTGAGCATGAGTTTTAGCTTAGTTTTATAATCAACTAGGGTTGTTGAACATAAATACAGGAAATATAATTCACATAATAACAATTTAATTCAGTAGGAAATGAGAGCAATTTATACGATAAACAATTCAATTCAATAGCGAATGAGTTCATATTAATATATCAATAAAGTATAAAATAATTTAATATTAAACTAATTAACATTCATAAGTTCAACGACTGTCACAACCCGTGAAAAGAGTTTCACGACCGTGACAAGCAATTTCACGACCCATAAAATGAGTTTCACGACTGTGACAAGCAATTTCACGGCCCATGAAATGGGTTTCACGGTCGTGACAAAGACGATTGTCTTTCAATCCCGCATTCTTACGACCCATGAAATGAGATTTATGATCGTGACAAAGACGACCCATATCATCACCTTAACGTCACGACCCGTGAAATGATTTCACGACCTTGACAGAGGACATATCCTTCATCACTTAAACATCACGACACGTGACATGAGTGTCACGACCATGATAGAGACAACCAATATCATCACCCTAACGTCACGACTCATGAAATGATTTCACGACCTTGACAGAGGGAATCTCCTTCATCACCTAAACATCACGGCTCGTGACATGGGTGTCACGGTTGTGACAAAGACGACCATATCATCGCCTTAATGTCATGACTAGTGAAATGATTTCACAACTTTGACAGAGGACATATCCTTCATCATCTAAACGTCACGACCCGTGGCATGGGTGTCATGACCGTGACAGAGAGGCATCATTCTGTTCCTTTAGCCTCATAACCCGTGAAATGGCTTCACGGTTGTGAGGGTCAGAGTCATGACCTGTGAGATTTCTCACAATCCCTGAAATGTGTCCTGGCACATACTTGGACAATTTTCACCACCAGATTTCTAAGGTCTTCTCTCAATTACTCACTACCGCTCATTGAACATCATACGTACATGCATTTCTAGCAGAAATCTTTAAGTTTTGCTTGATTTATAAGATTCTAACTAGCAAACAGAATCCCTAAGTTCAATGCTTCTTCCTACACCTTGGAGTTTCAGCATGAGACTTACAATTTGGCGAAAGTGCATGTAAGCATACATTTCTATCACAATCCTTAAGTTTTACTCTTTTGCACTAATTTACGCTCATTTTACTACATGTCAACATGCATTCTTATTCATAACCCTTAGGTTTGCTCAATTATCATGTTCCATCTAGCAATTATAAACCCTAGATCTCAATAATTGGAAGAGACATTAGATTTTAACCTAAGAATGACAATAAGTGTGCATACAATTCTAACAATACACCTTGGGTCTTTTGCTCAAATCACAATACTCTATATAGCGAATGTAATCCTAGGTTTCAAAGTTAATACAAACCATTAGGATTTAAACATTAATATGTCATTTGCCAATTTACATGTGAGCATGAAATTCTAACATAACCTTAAATTTCACATCCCAATCTAATTAGCTTGCCTAAGGAATCCATTCAATATGAACAAAATAACCAATCCCATGTACAATCTTGTCAAGCACACATGCAAGTTCAATCCATCCAACATATGCCCTTCTTCCTCCTCCATGGGAACGGACTATGATCCCATGATGGAGTTCCATTGATTCTTATAATAACCAATGCCAAATGAGATCTGGGAGAAGAAGTGGATCCCCTTATATACCTTAGGGTTTTAGACATAAAGCTCTCTTTCTTCTCTAGAATCCTCTTTCTTCTCCCTTTTTTTTAATTTTTCTTCCTACTCCTTCTTCCTCATCTAGAAGCCTCTAAATCTTTTTTCCCTTGCCTTAGTAGCCTTCTTATTCTCCTTAAAATCACCCTTGAATAGCTACCACCATGAGAGGGAGTTGGAGCTCCAAACCCTAATCTATGGAGAGGGTGAGGGGGATGCCAAGAGAGAGAAGAGATGGGGAGAAATGAGAATGTTGGCTGGTTTGGAGGCAAAACTATATGGGGTTATGTAGGATTTAATTGGGGGTTTTGGTCCTTTAGTAATGGACTTAGGTGTAATGGGCAATGTTATTAAAACCGGACCGGACCGACCGGTTCAATCGGTTCAACCGTGAACCTGTGGCTGGACCGGTCCGATTTTTAGTATAAAAACATATTTGGTATTGGACCGGATAAAACCGGCGAACCGGTTCAAAATCGAGTTCAAGTTCAAAATTAAAAAAAATCAAAGTAAAAGAAACTATAAAAAGAGGAAACAAAAGTTATATAAATGAAAAATAATTTTAAGCAATTACTAAAAATAAAATTAGAAACAAGAATAAATATTGGAGGAGATTGAAAGGAGAATAAATGGAAATTAGAAAAAGGAAAGATTTGGTAATAATTGAAAGGTAACTAGAATAATAGGAAAGTGAACAACAATTTGAATTAAAATAATTAACATAATATTATTAGTATAGTAATAATATCAAATAGCATAATTTCTGGGTAAGCATTAAATTATACAAAAAGAAGACAATTGATAAGAATAAAATTGGAAAGACCAAATAAATAGGAAGAGAGTAAATAAGGAAATAAATGGAAACAAAAAAAGGTTGAAATAAAAGAATTTCAAAAAAACTTAGCAATAATTTGGTATAAAATAATTAATATAATATTATTATTATTATATAAATAATATATCAGTTTCATTCATTTTTATAAGCATTATTTTTTAATATAATAAATATTTTTTTACGAAAATAATTCAACTCAAATCAAGGTAAAAAATAATTGAAAGAAATAGAAGCGATTTGAAAAATAATGCTCGGCAAACTGAAATGATAAAATATAGATGAGTTAGTAAAAACATAGAGAAAGAAGATGAAAATTGAAAAGAAATAAAATAAAATAATCAAATTAAAAGTGAGTCAAAATAAAATAAATTAATATGACATTATTACTATCATATAAAATATAATAATAATTCATTAATTATCATTATTTTAAATAAGCACATATTTTAAACATACAATAAATACTGTTTAAATTATATCTAATTATTGGTTAGTTATTGTTATATATTTTATATAATATTAATTATGTTATATATCTTAAATTATTATAAATAATATTATTTTAATAAATTCCGGTTCAATCCGGTTGAACCTGATTCAACTGATCCAACCGTGACCCAGTTGGTCGTCCGGTCCGATCTCCGATCCGATTTTGATAACATTGGTAATGGGTCATTGGGTCATTAATCCTTCTATTTATTTTTATTTTTAGTTTTTACAGTAAGTATCTCTTTATATTTTTTTGTCCTTTTTTTCTCTTTTTTCTCCCTCTATTTACTTTTTTTACTCACATCAGGGACACGTACAGTAGAAACAACAGAAAAAATAACACTGAGAAAGAACATAAAAAAATTGAATAGCTCAAAGTATGAAGAGGAATCATTTAGTTTTATGATATATTTTAACTTTATCAGTATGATGCACCGGATTGCGGAAGATGGGAGTAGGCGGGCGATGATGGTGATGAGGCGAGGCGAACGACGAACAAATAATCCCAGAATTCATCGAGAACCTTGGAATCTACCAAAGATGTCGATCTGCAAGTCGTCTGTTTCAATTTGATAAGAAAAATAATTGCTCTGGAATCCACCAGAATTCTTTGAAATCCACCAAAGACTTCGTGAATCCACACAATAAAAGAGCACCGAGTTCAATTGGAGTAAATATTCATAGTCTGATTTTATTCATATTAAAAGAACTCTTATATAGAGCTTTACATATAGACTTTGATCATAATAGAAATATCTAAAATAACTAACAAATCCTTCTAAGATATCAAAAAAATAAGATAATAACAATCATAACTAATAAAATATTTTAAAGTAATAATATATGGTGCTACATGAGACTCTCCTTCTTCAAAGAAATTCATCCTCGAATTTAGATTGATGTGCGGCTAACAACTTGACGAATGCGATGTAGAAGGGTTAAACATATTATTTTTTTCTTTTTCATGACAAAAGATCAAAGATAACTACAGGTATGATCAACTTGCTCTGATACCACTTGACGCAGCGGGTTGCAGAAGATGGGCGTAGACGAACGATGTTAGTGATGAGGCGAGGCGAACGACGAACAAACAATCCTAGAATCCATCGAGAACTTTGGAATCCATCAAAGATGTCAATCTGCAAGTCGTCTGTTTCAATTTGATAAGAAAAATAATTACTTTGGAATCCGCCAGAGTCATTCTGAAATCCACCAGAGTTCTTCGAAATCCACCAAAGACATCGTGAATCCACACGATAAAAGAACACGAAGTTCAATTGGAAAAAATATTATTTGTCTGATTTTATTCATATCAAAAGAACTCTTATATAGAGCTTTGCATATAGACTTCAATCATAAAAGAAAGATCTAAAATAACTAATAAATCTTTCTAAAATAACAAAAAGAAAAAGAAAATAATAACAATCCTAACTAATAAAATATTTTAAACTGATAATATCTAGTGCTACATCACAATATGTTTTGAATTTTTCTAAATAGGTCAAGCATTTTCAGAAATATTAGGTTTCCTTCAAATTTGCAAGGTTTTAAGTTTAGGCGAAAATTTTAATAACTTATACGTAAATTAAGACATTGTTAGATATAATGATGCACGTGCATCATAATAATTAGTATTTTTTTGCAAGTTTTACGTTTCTTTAGACCACGGATTGGTCTTGGGGTCATGATTACGATGTCAATCTGCAATTTCGAACTATGACCAGAGGTGTATCTATCCGATGAGTATCCAATTGGAAACTAACACGGACCGCGTCATATTGGACTTAGGCCGTATCGATTCAAAAAATGATATGAACTTGATGTGGCCTACGTCACATTGCACCCAAGCCGTATAATTTCAGTTCGGTAGGAACCTAGAAGAATGACCACGATGTAATTTCGGACACGAACCACATTGAAATTAAACTAAATATTATTCATAAGCTTTGATATTGACAATGATCTATCACCTAAATCAAATCGCATTCGAATATCAAGGTTCATGTTCGGTAGGAAACCAAACACAAAATCTTTTTGATGGAATTTGATCATCAACGATAAATTGATCCATGTTAATATAAAAAAAATGTGTCGTGTCTTTGTATTATAAACCTTGTTGACAGTATATTAAGAAAAAGAACCAAGATGCTTTTCCGACGTGAATAATGTTCCCACTTATCTCACATTTTCTTTTAGGTTGCCCACTCAGTATTCGAAGCTATTGGTTTCGACTAATTTGTGTCGCCTCCGGTTGAACGTTTGACTATAAAAATATGAGTCATCATAGTAAATGTACGATCATTAATGAAAATAGATGGAAATTTCTCGTTGTTTTCTTAAAATATAAAGAGTTGTACAAGACAACAAAAATAAAGGAAAGAAAGAATCTTAAAAAGAAACATTATATAAGTAATTAATGATGAAAATAAAGAAAAAAAATAAATATTATTAAGTAAAGAACGATATTAAGTTGAAGAACAAAATTGACATCCAAAATACTGAGACGATTGACACACAAAATTTATGAAATATTTAATTTCATTCACAAACTTTTTCTTTAAGTCATCTACGATCAGGATGTGTTCTATTATACATCTACCGACGAGTTTCAAAAGAAAATATTTTTCTGCAATAATTTTATAACTCCTAAATTAATACAACAATATTCAAATAATTTCACAATTAATATTAAAAGTAAATAAGTAAGCAAATTAATTGATATAAAATTAAATAACTAAACAATATTCAAATAATTTCACAATCAATTAACTATTTTTAACAATAAATAATAAAACATCAATAGCTTAAATTAACAAGTAAAATTACAAATAACAATAAATACACTAAACACTTATGACATAAATTTAATTAACATAAATAAAACATCAAAATAATCAACATTAAATTAATTTGAGGGATATTCGACCGTCATAAATTTTTGGAGGAAATTTTGATTTTTTTGTAGTATTGAAGGAAAACTAAAGTAATCTAATGTGATCAAATGTTTCTACCTTGATACATCTAATTACATTTATGTAGCTTTATATGTTTCTTATTCAATTTTCTTTAAGATATTATAAGATTATATTGATATTGATCCATCATTTTTCGTCTTATTTTATTTTACTTTATTGGAGACTTATATATTGGGCATTAGCTCATGCAAGACAATTTTCTCTTGCATTTGAGTCCCATGGCTAATCAAAATGAGATGATGATTCATGTTCAGATTGTATATGATTAGGATTTGATATATTAAGATGTTTGAATAAACATAATTGTAACAGAAAGTATTTGTATTTAATTTTAATTCGGTTTTAATTTTATGTTAAATCATGTGATCTTAATTTTTATTTTTAATTAATAAAATTGTAATCCTTTATTTTATAATATGTTTTACTCTGCATATATGTAAAATATTTTGACCATAAAAAAGTAAAATGTTAAGTTAAAATGAAAAGAATGATTTTAATAGTTATAAGTGTGCTTTGGGGACACTAGAAAAAGATTAATTCGGATCGGGCAATTGAGACGAGCTTTGAGCCGTCTGTGTGGGCATATAAGAAAAATTTTAAAAAAATATTAATAAATTTAAAAATAAGGGATGTACAATAATAAATAAATATATTCGAAATAGTTAATAACTTAATAAGTTTAAGACTAATTATTTTATTGATATTGATAGTTTTAAATATTCAGAATGATCAGCCGGATAATACTCAGCATACTTTTTAACACTCAATGAATTCTGATTATTTTAGTTGGTAGTGTGTGCGTGTTTTTTAAAGTTTCCTAACAATAATATTTCTCAACACTTGATCTTATAACTTATATATACTTAAGAAAATGAAGAAGAAGAAAAAAAAAGAATGTTACAAAAATATAGGTAACAATAAAAATGATTTGCCTTTATTGCTTTATTAGCAAAACTAGTAGGATTAAGTTGACGATTCATAAAATTATGTTCATCTGGTGTTGATTAATTCATAATTTACATATATTGGAGCCTTGGACAAAGCACGGGTCAAAATGGCGGAACACGAGTTGGTGTGCGGTCCTTACGGATGTGCACGTTGATGCCTACATTAATTAATTTCCGACGTTGCACGTCATGTGGAATTATTAATGTAGAATTTACGTGTTTGATATGGTTAAAGTTGAAAATGAGTGATAACTAATTTGTTACTAGTTCAATAGTTTTTAAGGTCGATTTCTAACGTGCTTCAAAGTTGGGGACCGCATCGGATAACGGCGTTTGGAAAAAAAAGGGTGGGCAAAATCGATTCCACAATGTTTGTCAAGACTTGTGTTCGTGTTGGTCGTCCTGACTTGAACAATTATGCGCAAGTGATTGGTGTGAATCGTCTTCGTCATAATTTGTGCAAATTCATGTTTAGACTTCATTTAACATGTACGAGCCATTTAAATAGTTAAAATAAATAATTAGTTAATAGTAAATTAATTATTAAATTTTATAAAAGTATTTGACAAATATAACATTTGAATCGATTGATAATATAAAATAATAAAAAATAGTAAAAATAATTATTTAAATACTTTGCATTTATTATATATTTTAAATTAAATAACTTATTTTTTTAATAATTTTAATATTAATAAATAATAATAAAATAAATAGGTAATAAAATAATTTATATATTAATAAAATAATAATAATTGATAAAATGATAACATGGTATAAAAATTAATAGATATATTACCTTAGTAAATAA
>LTAE01009990.1:0-17577 GCA_001647135.1 Pontederia paniculata
ACCTCCTAAACTAAATCTACAAGTCGAACTCAAGACTAAGTGTTACTCGCTCTGGGTCAAGCTCCAGAGGTAGGGGCAAACTCACACCTATCCCCTAACTCAGGAGGCATAACCTGAACTAAGGCTCCCCCAAACTTTATCACTAACCTCTCGGCTCATTTTGTGAAGGTGGCAACACTATAAGGTCCCTGAGGACAATGCGCACTTGGGAAAAACCAAACGAATACAATAAAACATAAGATAAAATACATCGTCATGATTCAATACGCGAGATCAAGTTGACGATTGAAAAGATAAAGTTCAAAACATTTCAGAGCAGATTAGGATAGAAAAAAAGTTCCCCCAGGATTCCAGCAACAAGAGTTTAGCCGGACATCCTGGGGTTAACAAATACAATATCTAAATAAGGTTTAACCAACATCCTTGTCGGAAATAAAAACTAAGTGCAAAAGAAAATGAAAGTTCGCTGGCGTCTGTCCTCCCTGTTTTTCTTCTCGTCCTCCTCTTCTTTTATACTCCCATCCTTCTTCAGACCTCTTCCTTCGTGCTGGTTCAAAATCCAGCGATAAGAAAATAATCAAATTTCAAAACCCTTAAAATATCGGAGGTTAGGTGCCAGCTTCCGCAAAACCCGGAGCTTCCTCCGCAAAATCCGAGGGCAGTTATGGAGGTTATCCCTGTTCCTTGGCTGTAACAACAAAAAATGGTGGGAAATTAAAAATTCGAATATTCAAACAACTAAAATCATGGAATCCGGTTAAAACCTCCTTAAATTAGCTAGATTCCCAAAATCCAAATATAGTAATGTTGAATATTCAAAAATTGGAAACTGGAAATAAATCAGCAGAAATTGTTACAAAAATAGAGCTCGGGGCAAGCTTTTTGGATGTTGGGTCAAGCTATTTAGGTATACCCTATCATGTCATTAATATGCTTATCGTTGCTAGGAACATGTCAAATGTTCGAGATGTGAAATAAAAAACTCCTTAATGCATAATTCTAGTGACAAATCTTTATGCAACTAAAAAGATTTTGGGAATGGAAATAATCAGAGATCTCGCATAGGGTAAATTCTTCTTATCTCATAAAAGTTATGATCAAAATATTTAATTCAGATTTCAGGATGATCACAACGACATCTTTGAGCACTCAATCGAATTTAAATGTACATATTTTCACAATTTTTGCACCTCAATATAATCCGTAGAAGAGTGTTCCTTATGTTTGGTGTGCACGAGACCTGATATTGCACATGCAATTAGTATTGTTTAAGTTCATGAGCAATATAGGAAAAGGGCATTGAACAATAAGTAAACACATCTTTTGATATCTAAGATGAACATATCATATTGACATCATCTGTAGAAGTTATATAGAGTATTTGTTTTTGCCTATTTTGATTCAATTTATATTTTGCTACATATGTTGATGAGAGAAGATCCATGACAGGACATGTCTTTATCTTGAGCAATTTTGTTATTAATTGTAATTCTATTATATAATCTTCAGAAACATTGTCAATTACAAAGGTTGAGTACATGATATTGACAAAATTGCAACTAGCGAAGTTTGATTAAAAGGCTTCACTGGAGATCTTGAATTATATCAAGATCATACTATAATGCACTATGACAATTTAAGTGCAATATACTTGGACAATGATCAAGTACATCATCAAAGGACCAAATACATAGGTGTTAGATATCATTTCATTCATATTGAGAAAAGAATAGAGGTGAAGAAGGTTGACATGACATATAATCAAGTTGATATATTCATCAAGTTAGTTCCTCATAGCAAGTTTGACTATTTCTTGAACTTGATTAACATAAATAATTGTCACTAGTCAAGGTTGACGATGGCAAACATGAAAGATATAATATTCTAAGGTTGATTCAAGTCAATGTGAAGATATGTTGATAATGTATTGAATGTTAACCCATCAATAAATTCATATGACCCATTATGTATTACAACCTCTTAAATAATTGAGGCAATGAAGTCACTTGTCCCATACAACTCTAGGTTTATGTTTTTTCTTTTGTATTGAGAGTTCCCATATAAACTCCTTAGGGTTTGAGTAATGCTGTAACTTATATTATATATTATTTTCTTCCATATCCAAAGAGAGAACTAGACTATTATTCATGAACATAGCTAGTTAATGATTAATATCGTTAAATCTTATGTTTTATTTGTTGAGTCTTCTTTCTCGTCTAATTTTCATAACAGGCAAAGAAAGCCAAATAGTGTTGGCAAAGTGGGAACCACCTCGGGGTGATGAAATTTGAAATGTATGGAGCAACGATGCAACAAATCGGATGAGTAGGAGCAAGGGGACTTCATTGTGACCATGACATGCAATGGATCATGGGGTTTGCTCAAAGCTTTCAAATGGCTCAACTACCATGATGGAACTACGAGTGATCATTATGGGTTTCCAAATTCCTTGAGAGAGGTTTCAAGGGAATCATTTCGGAGTTAGAAAGTTTAAACTTTGGATGTCATCTAACTACTTAAAAAACTACGTCCAACTAGGAGGGTGCATTGATTTTCAAATTTACTAGGGGAAGGATCTCTTGTAATGAGAGTGGTAAATCATACTCAAACGTATCTAGTAGGAGGCAAACTATGTGGTGGACCACCTATTAAGTGGGCAATCCCTATTCAACTGCTAGAGTGCTTTGCATGCCACCTTTTACTCTCAAAAGGCATCGTTTGGCGATAGAGAATTAAACAAAGATAACACGATGTCTCATTTAATTCATTTTTTTGTTTCAAATTATCTTTAAAATGTAAAATTATTTATAAATATCAAATATTATCAATTATTATATTGATCCATCTTATTTAATTATTCAATTTTACAAAATCTTTATATATCATATACATACCATATCTTTTTACTTAACCATCATTTAAATTTTAGTATTTCTATATAGTTACACATTCTTACAAAACTTGCATGCCATTTTTTTATATATACAATAATTTTCACTTAAATAGTACTCTATCTTTTTATTATGTTTTCATTTGTATCACATACATCATTGGCATTCTTTTTTCTCCAATTTCTCTTGTCATCAAGTCAATCACTACAACAAAGTAGCACTTTAAGGACCAATACTTTAGGGACTAATTATATTTGGGTATCTACATTAATTATTAGGGACCAATTGACACAAATTCCTTATGTTTTAAAAACTAAAATATATTGGTGTTTGAAAATGAAGCTCTAAGGACCAAATTTAACATCAGTAGCTGATAAATCTGAGATAGGTCCAGAACTAGGGACTAATTGGAAGGTTGCTGGCTATTAATTTGGAAAAAAGTTGACATTAGGGACCAATTGTAAGGTTGGTGCTTAAAAATAACTTATAGGGATTGGATCTATCGATCCTTATAGCTTGTTATTTTTTTCTCCATATCTTTAAATCGTTCGTGGTTTCAAATATCATCTACTTAACCTAATTCACATCCCCTTCCATCCTAATGGCTCTTTAACCTAATCGGATTACATCCAAATTTTTTCCCCTTCTTAGAGACACGATTCACTTGATCCATCGGCGATCTCCGCAGATCCATTGATGACCTGACCATAAGTGACCTACAAATTTGTGGGAGATTCGACAGAGATCATCCTCCTATAGTTGCTCCTTGCCTCTTCTGAGGTGACCCAACATATTTTCAATCCAATCGATAGATCATCCTCTCATTGCTCTCTTGTCTACTATTGCCGCGAAATTGAGGCGCTCCCTTGTTGTTGTTCTCTATTGCTATCTTCTTTGCTTTCGCAGCTATCCAATCTTCTTTTGGATACATAGGTAAGTTGTTGAGATGCATTTTTGTTTAGTGTTGTTGCTTCATGTTGCTTTGGATTATGCTTCATCTGCTCTAATTTCTTGGATGGTGTTTGTCAGTTTTTGTGAGATCAATACTTGATGAATGATTGATTAGATTTGATTTCCTTTTGGTTGGAGGAGGAATAATGCATTTAGAATCTTGATCTTTTTAATCTTAATCTTGGTCTGATCTTTTTTTTAACTTTATTCAAATTGTAATAAGCAATCATGCTAGGAACTATTTGACTTTCTGGAATTTATAACTTTTACCAAATTGTATAGCCAGAAATTTTGATGGCTATAAATACAGAGAAAATTGTGATACTCTTGTGAAACTTAAATTTCTATGATCAATCGCATAATCATGTATGGTAATTCAGAAGTGTTTAGTACTTAAATAAAAAAAATCCGCAATGCATGGCCATAGGTAATTTTTATCAACAATCCTTATGAAACATAGAAGTTTTACTAAGTTTGCATATGGTTCATGGCATGGTTGCACTTTTCTCTATGTTTCCAACAATTTTAGTTGTCTACAAGGCTACAACTAATAACCAAGATACACAATAGATAAATGAGTAGTTGTCCATGGCGTATGCAACTCACAATTAAGATGTTGAATAAGACATGCTAGACGTAGAATATAAATAAATGAACCATCTAATAGCCTAGATATGCATTCCACATGAAAAATGATGTATACAAGTATTTTTCTAATAAATATGGTTTTTATTCTTTCGTAAAAGAATATTTTTATTGCCTCTTCTAGCAATGTATGTGCTAGAGGACAACCTATGTGCTTCTTTTAAATGTTTATTATGCCTCTAATTTATGTCAACTGGTTTCATTCAGTCCCAAATTATTTTGGGTGAAGAGGTGCCCTTATCACAATATTTTTGACATTACAAAATTTTGGTCATTCTTGTCAAAACATATTATTTTTCTAAGATATTTTTCTCTATTGCAATGTGAAGTTTTGTGCAGAGAAGTATGATGGTGTTGTCATTCCTGAGAGGCTTGTTGAGAGCTTTCATGTTTTTTATGCACCTTTACAGGTAAGCTTTTCATGCTAATTTCAGTGCATCATGGGTTGGGAATCAGTTGACAGAGTAGTAATTATGAACAACCAAAAATTGTCACAAGGTATTGAACCTTTTGATGAAACCTAAGTTCAACAGGAAAAAAAGGATTAGACAACCTAAACATAAATAGTCAAAGGATTACTGTGAACTGGTTGATATAGTTATCTCAAATTCTTGCTCCTTGTGTTATGCATGATAAAATACTCATGCTCCACGGAAGAAAGTCATCTGGCTTAGCCCTAGACATGCTGGAACAAAGCATGCGGCAAAACCTTAAAAGAGAGGGTTAATAATGAGACTGGTTGTGAATATCATTGAAGACCTATAGTTTTTCATGAGACGATGAGATGTGCAAGCTTTTGTATTTTTCTTCTCTTGTCGGTTTCACTCAGTTCTTTTAGTCGTTATATATGATGGGAATTTTCAACTCCATGCGAATGAATCTTCATACTGATGTAGTTTGCTGGTTGTATTCCCAAAAGTTTACCTATCAGTAGAGACTACAACAATATTGATTTCTTTGGGAGGTGAGATGATGCGTACTAACTATAGAGGTAAAATTCACTAGCAAGTGCTCTAGTCATATTAAGTAATAATTCAATGGTGAGTTGAGTATCGATCCCACGAGGAACTAATTATCCTATGGTTAAGTCATTAAACTAATGAGAGGGGTAAATTAAATTTGGATAAGATGTGTTCAGAAAAAATTAAAAATAAAAACAAATGATAATGATATGATCAATAAGCATCAGAGTGATGACATCAAGCACTGGACTCAGATGAATAAGTAGAGGAAAATATGGTTTTATTAGTAAACATCCATCCAATTTCACCAATTCTTAAGAGTATTAAGGTTTACCTAAGATTTGATGTTCTCTCGAGGATCCACCAATAATCTCAAATCTATAGACTCTATTGTTCTTCTTCAAAATGCCAATCTAGCCTTTTAGGATTTTTAGATGCAATAAATTGTAAGCCCTAAAATAGGGATCGTTCCTCTCTAGGATGACAATCTCATAGACCTCACACCCAATACTCATATCCAGGATGATATTAAGTGTGGTATGCATGCTTTGACTAAAATAATTCAAAGATCAAATTGACACTCAAATGAAAATCATAGACCTGCTATTCCTCTCCAGGATGCTAATGAATCACAACATCATAAGAAGTATGAAAAGCATTACACAACATGACATACACAAAAGAAATTGGGTAAAAATGAATTTTATATAAAAACTAGCATTTCTCCAAGTTTTTCTTTTTACAAATAAAATATCCAAAAATAAAATCTCATAAAAACATGGGAGTTCATCCGTGTATACAATAGGAGAAGAAGATAAATTATAACAACAAGTAATCACATAAATTTTACACCTTTTACTCGATGATTGCCTTCAAAATCTAGTAGCATTTCGTCTTCTCCTTCTTTAAGATCTCCCAGGCTTGAAGCATCCCCTCAAATGAGGTTTTGAGGGTTATTTGTAGATGAAAAATGTCTTAGGCTTGATGAGAATCATTCAGGAGAAGATCATGCTTCAAAATACATCTTGACCATTGAAAAAGAACTCAAATGACCTCCAAAATTGCAAATAATCAAAATCCCGCAGATCGTCACAACTCATGACAAAAATGTCATGGCTGTGACTGAACGTTTCTTCTGGGCGTGAGTCTCATGATGGCCCGTGCAAAATTGTCACGACCATTACCGAACATCAGTTGGCGGCCTCTAAAATCATCATGGCCCGTGACAAAAATGTCACGGCCGTTGGCGAACACCACTTCGGGCCCTTCAAATGTGTCACGGTCCGTGACATAATCATCATGACCATGACCGAATGACGAATCTTGGTCCAAAACATCTTATGGATGTGAGCTGTTCATCACGGCCATGTCTGAATGGTTGTGTCTTTAGTTCAACTGTCATGGCCCGTGACAAGATTGTCACGGTCGTGACTGAACAATGATATTCAGCGTCTTTTCTCTTGATTGATGTCACGACTTGTGATAAGCCTATCACGGACCGTGACCGAAACTCCGAAAACTAAACTTATGCATTCTTGAATCCAAATTTGGCCTAGATTTTGATGGCCGTCTGTCGTCGAGCCTCTGAGTCCCTAGACATACAAAAATACTAGTTATGTAGACTCTGACTCAAAAAATAAAAAAAAGAAATGAAATATAGAATAAATTGATGCATATGCTAACATAATGCATGAAAAATGATATGAATATAACATGAAAAACATGACTAAACTGTTACGTATCAAACTCCCCCAAGCTTAGAGTACTGCTTGTCCTCAAGCACAATTCTATAACAAATACTCAAGACAATTCTATCATTACATCGACCATGCAGACCAATACTTTCCTTGCACTCACTCACTCACTCACTCTCTCTCTCTCTCTCTCTCTCTCTCTCTCTATCTCTCTCTCTCTCTCGCTCTCTCTCTCTCTCGCTTCTCATTAGCAATGCACCTTTACTTTTCATCATGTTTCACAAAGTTCTGACTTATAATCAATTTAAACATAGTTCCTCATAGCTTACAGAAAAAATATAACAATCTATAATATTAATGTTGAAAGAACAAGTATCATGGAGCTTATACTATTGAACATTGCATACCATAGTATTTATTCACTTTTTCTAATGAGTTCTAACAAAATTAGGCAATTAAATTAGCACTTAGGTGCTTCTTCAATTTGCACAAGGTGGTCCAAGTAGCGGGCTTTCGATCGATGGATACCAGACCAATTGGCCTTAGGTCACGAGTCATGACCCCTTATGAATTTACTTGCCTGAACAGATCCAGATTCTAAATAACACATTAGGGCTAAAATCAACCCCTTCGCTCATACTTGTTTTCATAATTATCTTTTTATGCATTTTTTAAACTTTTTCAACTTTTCACATCTTTTTTTATAAGCTGTAAAAATAATTAAACATTCAATAAAAGGCTGTAAATATGTATACTCAGGTACACTAAAACTGAAAGGAACTTGCGGTCTAAAAAGTGATAACTCTATTCCACAAAATTCAATACTCCAATATATACATGTGATTTGCATTAAAAAATAAGGCACTCGAATTTTATAGATCCTACTGGTCAACTCTAGAATATATACTTTAAGTAAAGCAAAAAAAAAGCAAGGGTTAGTAGATGACAGTTTTTATGGATTTTTCAAACTTTCTCATACTCATGTTGACACATAAAGTGACTCACACAAAAATTTCTACAATATTATAAACTAAAAAAATGCAACACAATAAACTAGAATGAAATGCATGAAATGTAAACTCCCCCAAGCTTACACTTGATATTGTCCTTAGTGTTAAAGCCCTTGCCGAAGGAGGTGATACAACATGCAAAAATAGAATGCCCTAAAAGAAAAAGAAAACGAATACAACCGTGCTAGTCCATAGGTGGTGGTGGTGGCAGCGTCGAAGAGAAGAAACCTCCAAATGTGCTATGGCTAGTGTGATAGTCATGCAATCGCCAAATGCTATCCTCCATGCTATCCTGGTGGGCTTGCATCTCCATCATCATCTAAACCTGGTTATTAAATCTCGTAGTAAAACTTGGTCATAATTTACACATTAGCTAATGTTTAGTCTTTAGCCTTGACTTGCCTCAAGCTGGAATCATGGTTCCAGAAGATACAACATAAGGGCTTGTGCCTGAAACTCTCCTCCCGCATATTGCTTAACTCCATGGCCATTAATTTTGAAGGATTTGGCTCCATCAGAAGTCAAAAGTTCAACAACTCCCTGGGGTGTAGAGTCTTTTATAACATATGGTCCACTCCATTTAGACCTAAGCTTTCCACCAAAAGTCTTAACCTACTGTTGTATAGTAGAACTTGTTGACTTGGTAAAAATTCAATTTGTTTTATGTGTCGGTGATGCCATATTTTAACTTTTTCCTTATACAACTTGTTATTTTCATAAGCTTGGGTTTTGAATTCATCTAATTCATTTAATTTCAATAGTCTTTCCTTCCCAACCTGCACAAGGTTAAAATGCAAGAATTTGGTTGCCCAATAGGCTTTGTGCTCTAGTTCAACAGGTAAATGACAAGATTTGCCAAATATTATCCTATACGATGACATACCATTGAGTGTTTTAAAGGATGTTTTGTATGTCCATAGAGCATCATCTAACTTGAGTGGCCAATCTTTCCTTGAGGAATTAACATTTTTCTCCAGGATCCTCTTGAGTTCCCTATTAGAAAGCTCAACTTGCCCATAAGTTTGGGCATGGTAGGGTGTGCTCAATCTCCGGGGGGACACCAAACTTACTCAACAGTTTCTCAAACAATTTATTTACAAAGTGAGTACCATTATCACTACTAATAACCCTGGGAACCAAAAAATGAGTAAAAATATTCTTCTTCAAAAAAAATCATGACTGTCTTTGCATCATTGGTGGGGGCAGCGATAGCCTCCACACACTTAGATACATAGTCCACAACCACCAAAATGTATTCATTTCTAATAGATTTTGGAAAAGGGCCCATAAAATCAATCCCTCAAACATAAAAAAATTTCATAGAATATGATATTATTGAGAGGCATTTCATTTCTGCGAGAAATATTACCTGACCTTTGGCACTGGATGTAGAGTTTACAATATTCTTGAGCATCCTTGAAAAGTGTGGGCCAGTAGAATCCACACTCCAACACCTTTGCCTCTGTCCTATTTGGTCCAAAATGCCCTCTAGCTAGTTGGACATGGCATTGGCTAAGGATCTTGTTGAACTCCTCCTCACGCACACATTTGTGGACGACCTGGTAAATTGTGTTCATGTAGAAATTTTTTTCATCTGAAAACTCCTCGGGTGCTCATTCCAATCAAGAGAGATGATCAACCACTAGGTTTTCAAACCCCTCTTATCTTTGATTTCCACATCAAATTCCTGTAGGAGCAGAACCAATCTCAGTAGTCATGGTTTGGCATCTTTCTTTGTCATCAGGTGACGAACATAAGCATCGTCGATATAGGTAGGAACTTTTGAACATATCAGATAAGACCTGAACTTGCCAAATGCATATTTTTTCACAACTAAGAACTCCTTCTCAATTATGGCATAGTTCATCTCAGCAGGGGTAAGAGTCTTACTCGCATAGTAAATCGCATAAAATATCTTATTGTGACGTAGACAAGAACAGTCCCAATTGCCTCATCACTCGCGTCACACATGAGTTCAAAGGACAAACTCCAATCAGGTGCAACCACCATGGGAGCAGAACTCAACTTGTCTTTTAGGCTTAAAAAAGCCTTTAGATATTCATCATTAAAATCAAATTTTACATCCTTTGATATCATGTTTGTTAGTGGCTTGGATAGTTTTGAAAAAAACTCTTATGAATCGCCTATAAAAACTAGCATGCCCCAGAAAACTCATGATACCTCTAACAGTGGTCGGTGGAGGTAGATTGACGATGAAATCTATTTTAGCTTTGTCAACATCGATGCTTTTCTTTGAAATTTTGTGTCCCAGCACTATCCCCTCCTTCACCATGAAGTGACACTTCTCCTAGTTCAGCACGAAGTTTGTCTCTTCACATCTTTTAAGCATTGCTTCAAAATTTTCTAAATAATTGTAAAAAGAGTCTCCAAATAGTGTAAAGTCATCCATGAATACCTTAAGGATTGAATCATTCATGTCAAGTAATATAGCCATCATACACCGTTGAAATGTTGCAGGTGCATTGTACAAACCAAAGGGCATTCTCTTGTAGGCGAATGTACCATAGAAGCACGTGAAGGTGGTTTAATCTTGATCTTCAGGTGCCACAACAATATGATTGCAGCCTGAGTAGCCATCTAGGAAGCAATAGTACTTGTGTCCTAACACTCGCTTCAACATCTGGTCAATGAAGGAAAGAGAAAGTGGTCCTTGCGGGCCGCCTCATTTAACTTCCTGTAGTCAATGCGACCCTCCATCCAGTCATTGTCCGTTGTGGAATTAACTCATTAATTGCATTTTTCACCAAAATCATGCCTCCTTTTTTTTAAGACAATCTACATAGGACTAATCCAGGGACCGCTAGAAATATGATAGATTATACTTGCGTTCAACAATTTGATGACCTCCTTTTTCACCACTTCCTTCAAAGTGATATTTAGTCTTCTTTGGAATTGAACGGTGGGATTTTTTTCCTCTTCCATCAGTATTTTGTGCATACGTATTGAGGGAGCGATTCCTTTAATATCTAAGATCGACCAAGCAATCACTTCCTTATGTCTCCTTAGCACTTCAATCAACTTCCTCTCCATCTCATCTGTCAAGTTAGAAGACACAATAACAAGATATGATTTATTTTCAAGGAATGAATACTTAACATGAGGAGGTAAATCTTTCAGCTCTATTGTTGGAATATCTTTGTCTCTTGTTCTGGCTGAGAATCTCCTTTCACTTCTTCATCTAGAACCATTTAGGATCTTTAGGCGCTGACTCTCTCGCAACAGTTATAATTTCATCCAGAACATCTGAGTGGTCATCTTCCAAAGCATCAATAGCAAAACAAGGGGTCCGCTGAAGGCAGCGGATGACCAGTGCAGAGTGGTCATCATCTAGTGCATCTGAGTGGTCATATTTCATTTTCTAAGGTAAGTCATTTTTCTATATTGTGCAGCATTGAGGAGTCAGCTTCACTATTCCTGTTTCATCGATCTTTCTCTTATTAGACAATACTTCTTTCATGAACTTTGCATAGCTACGCATTTGTCTCAAGGCTTCATGAAAGGGTATATTTATCTGTAACTTCTTAAAAATTTCCAAAAACTTGAAAAATTGCTTATTCAATTGTTCCTTTCTATATTTTTGACGGTAAGCTAGATATCTACCTTTATCCATTTGCACTTCAGCAATTTTCTTCCCTTTGTCTTTTTGGACCTCCAGGGGGATGGTGTCTGCTATTTCCTTAGCCTCCTGTTGAACTTCAGGCTCTTCAGTTAGGTTATCTTTAGAAAACTTTGGATCTTCAAGCTGCTTGCCGCTCCTTGTAGAGATTTCCTTAGCCTCCCATTTAGGGTTATTCTTTGTAGTCCTTAGCCAAGGTCTTGGGGGGTTTTGTCCTGAAACCATGTTAAGTAGCTGATCAATTTGTACCTCCATGTTAAGGATTGATGCATCATTTGTCGCCACCTTGGTCTCCATAATGTCCATAAACTTTGTCAGCAGGTCATCTAGATTACTTTTCAGCTCAACAAGTGGTTGTTGAGGATTCTATAGAGAAGAGTTGAAGTTCCCCCAAGCTTGATTGGAATAGTTTCTCCACACAGGGTTGTAGTTGTTAGTGAAAGAGTTGTTGTTTCTGGGGACGAGCCACAAAATTGACATTTCAACCTTTGATACATCAATAATCGTATTTCCATGAGGGCATTCACTATAGGAATGGCCTTCTCCACACAGGTCATAAGATTGAATACCTCGAGTCATAAGCAACTCAAACTTCTTATTGAGTGACTCCAGTTGAGCCGCAACTTCACTGTTTGCAGAAGTTTCAACTTCGTTCACAGCTTTATTCCTGCGACCCCTTGATCTCTTTGTATGCCAGGAGTTCAGGGTTGCATCTTCGATCATTTCGTAGATCTCCTAGGGGCTTTTCTTTTCCAAAATTGGACCTACAACAGAAGAATTTAGCTTGTCCTTGTCCTCTTGAAAAGGACCATTGTAAAAGTCTTCCAGAATTTACCACAGAGGAGTCTTGTTATCTGGAACCTTAGCCAACATCTCTTTGTATCTTTTCCATGCCTTATACAATGTCTCATCATCATCCTATTTGAAGGCTCTCAGTTTGTTTCTCATCTTGGCGGCTTTCTAAGGTGGGCAAAACTTTGAGATGAACTTTTCTATAAATTTCTCCCAGGCACTGATGGCTCCAGTAGGTAAAGTGCTCAGCCATGTCGACGCTCTATCCGTCAGAGAAAAGGAAAATAATCTCAACTTTACTGCATTGTCAAAAGCATGGATGCACTTGAATGTGTTGCATATCCTAATAAAATTGTCCAAGTGAGTGTACGAATTCTCATTGAGTGCTCCTCCAAACTAATTGGCTTGGACCATCCTTAATATGGAAGGGTTGATCTCGAAATTATTTGCAGTGATCGCTGGGAGGACCACACCACAACATTTTTGTACTTGGATTAGATATAGTCCCTCAGCTCAACAAAAGGTGGTGCAATAACTCTTCCTTGATATTCGGCCATTCTTTTTGTTTTCCTTAGTTGTCAGGTTGTTCTCTCTATTTTTGGATCAAATTGTAACTCAGTTTCCGAATTCGCAACTCAAAATCGGGTTGCTTTGTGGTTGCTTTCCATATTGTATGTCTTCTTGTGCTTGAGAATTT
The DNA here is from genome assembly GCA_001647135.1 of Pontederia paniculata. Lineage (NCBI taxonomy): Eukaryota > Viridiplantae > Streptophyta > Magnoliopsida > Commelinales > Pontederiaceae > Pontederia > Pontederia paniculata. The sequence continues at coordinate 13,280 of LTAE01009990.1, forward strand.
CTTGAAAAGTTCACAAGGGTTTATGTAAATTTGTGAAAAAAAGAAAAATAAACAACTCCCCAAAAATAAACAATGAAATCAAAACTAGGATAACAAAGTTCCCCAGCAACGGCCCAAAAAACTTGATACGTGCTAAGTATACAAGTAGAATTCGCTAGCAAGTGCACTAGTCGTATCAAGTAATAGTTCAAAGGTGAGTTGAGTATTGATCTCATGTGGAACTAGTTATCCTAATGTTTGTTGAATCTAGGATCCCGAGATTGTTTTGGTGATCACAAATTTGAGAGGAAACTTAGTATGTACTAATGATCTTTCATGTGTTTGTATAAGACATGATTTTAATGTTTAGTCAGAAATAGGTCAACCAGAGTTGAACAATGGACGACCTATGTCCTGAGAAGACTTAAGGAAAAATCCTAAGTATGAAGAGGTCGTCCTAAGAATGTGAAAAGGTCGACCGAAGTATGGAGCAAAGACTGAGGATATGAAGCTAAGTATTAAGCGATCAACCGAGGATGAATCATGGACGACCGAAGATACAAACAAAGAGGAAAGGTCGCCCGTTGAAATAAGTGGGCGACCGAAGGTTTGAAGCATATAGTACTAGGTTGAAAAACGGGCGCCCCAAGGATTAATCAGACGCCCTATGAAGGAAAAGAGGAAAATAATTTATTAATGAAGGCAGGAAAGGTCGTCCGAAGTTCTTAGGGAAGAAACAGTGGACGACCAAAGAATCTCAGCAAGAAGAATAGGTCGCCCAAGAGCTTTGGAGTTAAAGCAGTGGACAACCAGAAAAATGTATTAAGTAAAGAAATGTCGTCCGAAAAATTGAGCAGACGACCGAAGTACTTTCAACAAAGAGGAAGGTCGTCTAAAGGACTAAGAGTTGAATCAATGGACAACCAATTGAATACAGAAGCAGAAGTACAAAAAAAACAAAGGTTGTCTAAAGATGAATAGTGGACGACCAAAGTATTACTGACAAGAACAAAGGACGCTTGAGAGCTTTGGAGTTAAAGGAGTGGACGATCAAAAGAATGTGATGAAAAGAAAGGTCATCTGAAGAAGAACGATGGTCGACCAAAGTATTCATATGGAAAACAAAGGACATTTGAGAGCTTACAAGATAAAGTAGTGGATGTTCGAAGAAGTTGAGTGGTACCAAAGGACGACCAAAGAATGTCAAAAGACAAAGAAAGGTTGTCCACGGTACTTGAGTGTTGTCAGTGGATGATCAGAAGAATATCAGGAGATAAAGAACGGACGTCCGAGGATTTCAATGAAGTATAAGCGGGCAGCCGAAAGTACTGACTAAAGAAGTATAGGTTGTCCAAAGGCATTGAGTGAAATCAATGGACGACCAAGGAAAACCTAAAGGAAATGAGTTAAGTCAAATCAGGCGTCCGAAGGTGAGCAGCGGACGACTGAAGGAGCTTGACAAGGAAACTCAAATGAGGCAAAGGTCGTCAGAAGAGCTGAGAGGAATGTTGTGGACGACCTATGAAAGATAGAAGAAGGAACGAAGGTTGAAGGCTTTGACTACGGATGTTCGAAGGTGAGCAGCGGACGACCGAAGCACCAGGCGACAATATTGATAAGTGACTTCACCAGTGCAGTGGTCAACCTCTGAAGCAGAAGTGGGCGACCAATAGTTAGGTGAAGGGCACTGTACTTGCATTAATGACTAGTTTTCTGAGAGAGAAATTAGGTCGTTCATGTGAGAGTATAAATTGTAGTCCCAAGAGTCTTGGAAGATAACTTTGGAAAATTGTTTAGAAAACTTGTAAGCTTGAGTGAAAAGCCCAAGTTCCTCCTTTTAAGTACTCAAGTGAGAATCTAGAATACAAGAGAGAAAATTGAGTGTTCTTGAGTGAGCTCAATTGTAAGAGGTTGTCTCCTTGCCCCCTAAAGCAAGGAGAACAAGTTGTAAGGGAGTCTTCGCCCTTGAAGAAGGAGTTCAGTGATCTCCGGAGATCTCGAGTTCGAGAAGATCGGAGCGGGGACGTTGACCAAGAGTTTGGTCGAACCTCGTCAGCAAACATGTTTGCGTTTGTTTTTCTTTCTGTGCATTTGAATATTTGTTTTTAATTTGTGAAAATTTCCACTGCATAAACGTAATTTAGCGAAAAAGATTTAATACACCAATTCACCCACCCCCCTCTTGGTGCCATATAGATCCTACAAGGTTAAGTCACTAAACTAATGAGAGGGACACTAAATTTGAATAAGATGTGTTGAGAAAAAAATTAAAATAAAAACAAATGATAATGATATGATCAATAAGCATGAGTGTGATGACATTAAGCACTGGACTCAGATGAATAAGTAGAGAAAAATCTGATTTTATTAGTAAAGATCCAATTTCGCTCATTCTTAAGAGGATTAAAGTTTACTTAAGATTTGATGTCCTCTCCGGGATGCACCAACTATCTCAAATCTATAGACTCTATTGTTCTTCTTCAATATGTCAATCTAGCCTATTAAGATTTTGAGATGCAATAAATTATAAGCCCTAAACTATGGATCATTCCTCTCTAGCATGACAATATCACAGGCATCACACCCAATACTCCTTTTTAGGATGATACTAAATGTAGTATGCATGCTTTGACTAAAATAATTCAAATATCAAATTGAGACTCAAATGAAAATCATAGATCTGATATTTTTCTCCAAAATCGCAACATCATAAGAAGCATGAAAAACATTAAACACAACATGACATATACAAAAGAAATTGTATAAAATGAATTTTATATAAAAATTAGGATTTCTCTAGGTGTTTCCTTTTACAAATAAAATCTTCAAAAATAAAATCTCATAAATGCATGGGAGTTCATCTGTGTATACAATAGGAGAAGAAGATTAAATTTCAACAACAAGTAATCACAAAAAAATACACCTTTTACTCGACAATCGCCTTAAGAATCTGGCAGCATTTCGTCCTCTCCTTCTTTAGGCTCTCCCAGGCTTGAAGTATCCCCTCAAATGAGGCTTTGGGGGCTATTTATAAGTGAGAAAAGCCTTAGGCTTGATGAGAATCGTCCAAGGGAAGAACATGCTTCAAAATACATCTTGACCATCGAAAAAGAACTCAAACGGCCTCCAAAATCGCAAATAATCAAAATCCCGTAGATAGTCACGACCCGTGACAAAAATGTCCCATGATCATGATCGAACATTTCTTCTAGGTGCGGGTCTCATCACGGTCCATGAAAAAATTATCACGGCCATGACCGAACACCAGTTGGCGGCCTTTAAAATTATCACGGCCCGTGACAAAAATATCACGACCATTACCGAAGACCACTTCGGCCCGTGACAAAAATATCAAGGTCTGTGACATAATTATCACGACCGTGACCGAATGACGAATGTTGGTCCAAAACATGTTACGTCCGTGAGCTGTTCATCACAGACATGCCCGAATGATTGTGTCTTTAGCTCAACTATCACGGTCCGTCACAAGATTGTCACGGTCGTGATCAAACAATGATATTTAGTGTCTTTTCTCCTGATTGATGTCGCGGCCCATGAAGAGTCTGTCACGGTCCTGACCAAAACTCTAAAAACTGAACTTATGCATTCTTGAATCCAAATTTGGCCTAGATTTCGATGGCCTTCTCCCGTTGAGCCAATGAGTGCATTGGACATACAAAAATATTAGTTATGTATTCTTTGACTCAAGAAATAAAAAAGAAATGAAATATAGAATAAATTGATGCATATGATAACAGAATACATGAAAAATGATATGAATATAACATGAAAAACATGAGTAAATGTCTACGCAGCATGAGAAAATGAATATCTTCTTCTAGATAGTGTGTGTACCACTTTGTCCATAAGATCCTCTTACAATGGTTGATGACCCTCCTTTTTGCAAGTAATGTAGGAATGTCCACCTATCGGGAAGGCTCCAAACACACATTCACGTGACTAAGAAAGTCCCTCAAGATAAAAAGATTGAATGACTCATATGAAATCTAATGGAAGGAAACAAGACTTCAGGTGGGCGGCCATAACCACATGAATGTTTAACTTTTGTAATGGATCATGGAGCATTAAGAAATGTTCATTGTCAATCTTTTCTTCATTTATAATCTAGTCTCTTATATTAACAACAAGAATTTCTAATGCTATTAATGTAGAACATTATATAGTTGTTCAAATTTGATATGGATATTATCCATTTATACAATATAAATATGATTGATACTTGTTTTTCCCACATTTTATTCTTTGTAGTACTAAACATATTTAGGGACACCTCATAGTAATTGATAATATGCATATAG
>LTAE01009991.1:2411-17576 GCA_001647135.1 Pontederia paniculata
TATTATTATTATTATTATTATTATTATTATTATTATTATTATTATTATTATTATTATTATTATAAATGACTAAGAAAGGCTGATATGAACTAATATAAAATTTCAAAACATTATTTCTTTTCCTTCCATAGAAACCAAATACTTAAGATGTCTTCAGTATATTTACATACCTTTTGTACAATTATTTATTATCATCCATTTGTCCGAACAAGTGATCAACTCGATTGATAAACGGAGGCTGACGGATCATATTTCGGAAAATGTCACTGAAAATCAGGGTTTACATGAAAAAAAATATCATCTTGGAGACACACACATTGTTTCATTATTTAAAGTATTGATTACATTGGATTATTTAGCTGTCCAATCCTGATGAAATATATTATTAAAAACGTCAACTTTTATCTCTACATTTTAGAATGAACTTTTTTCTTTTAACAAATATTAAATCACACAACATTGCTAATCCTCTCAGATAGCATCGTATTATTTTCTATTAATTAATCATTGCCTCATGCTCTCACCTTATGACTTTAGCAACAAAGTCACGTGGATTAAGAATTTTTTATTTCTTAATATAAAAGAATAATTGAATCGAGGGACTTTTTTACATAATAATAAGAAAAAAGAGGTGAGATTTGCCATAAAATTTCCTCGTTTTCATTTTTAATTATCATATTCTTTGCGTGACAATGTTACATTTGCAACGACTATGGAAATAAGGCAAGTTTAAGAACAAAAGTGAAAGTTCATGGTGTTCATGATTTCTTTTCCAAAGGAAAATTTTGTATGTCACCTTCATGACCCATGCAGTCAAGAAAGGAAGTAATGATGCCCCATCATGTATATATACATGCAAACGAAAATGCTTCCATCTGACTACATTCTTGACGTTGTAACCTTGCAGGGCAATCGCCCATGTTGCAAACAAAAATTAATTATGTTAGATTTAATCTGATTGTCTCGACTAATTGAAGAATCTCAATATTGGTTTATCTAGCTCATTAGCAAATTAAACCCTAAAACGATATAATAAAATTTTAAAGTGTCATTGTTAAATAAGGTCTACTTTCAACTATCATCTTGAACTCAATTAGTTAACACCTAATAAGCTGCTGGATATCACAGTTATTTAAAGTATCAGTTTTAGTAGTTCCTTAACAAGTTGCAAGATTTGTTCCTACATAGTTATTTTTTTCCTTTGGTGACAATCCATTGCTACATAGTTGTTGATAGATCTTGAAGTAAATTGAAATTAAAGGCAGATAACTTGGTCACAGCCATGCGAGAGTAGGACCTTAATCAGTAATCTATCCACATTCAGAGTTAGACCAATTCCTCTGAGATCATCTAATAATCCAACTCCGTGGAAAATCTATATGCATGCACATCAGTGATATCAAGGATTAATAGCTAGCTCACCACATTCTATTGTGCTTATTTCTGATCAAAGTTGTCCAACAGCTAAGAAGACAATCTAGGAAATTCTCCATTAATAGCTTGCAACTGTCCTGAATTAAATTTCTTGAAAAAAATTACTAGGACTCTCCTTTAGTTGTTGAGAAATCTCAATCACACAAGGCAGAAATAGCAAATATTGTTACTTGTTCTTTATAACAAGACAATATTTATGGCGTGCATGTGAAGGGACCATGTTGATTTGTTTGCCCAAACTTTTTGACCTCAAATTTGACAAACAAAGTGGGGATACTTGGTAACAACATTATTTATTAGCAAGTTATTTTCAAAGGGAACTATCTTGGTTAAAGTTTTGGATGGCATAAACCCAAACTAAAAATATTGACAAGGAAAGAAAGTTTAAAATATGGAGAATGTAAGCCACTCTTTAAACTTCCACAAGGAAAGTAGAGGAAAACTATACATCACTTCCACTCCTCTGAATCACAATTTGAGCAGCCCTCCTGAGCAATGTCAGTGAGCTGAACCCCTAAGTCGTAGATCGAACCGGGGTTCCAATCGGCCGGCAGAACATCCTTCTGCGCCCACACCCACTTGCCATCGAACCCGGCCGTCACCACCATCCGGAACTGAAGCGGCCCGGACGGCACCCTGCTCGTGGACCAGACCGGCCCGAAATCCCGGTTCATGTATCTCCAACCTGGCGACCCGACCTAGTCCAAACCACAACAAAATAAGATAGATTATCATCTCAAATGTGTCACATTATAGTAAAATTCACAAGTTCAGTGCTGGTTCAAGTCATTTGAGGGCTCGACCTAATTACCTGAGCGACGTCCACTGCCATTATGTCGGTCTGTCCCCCTTGGTACAGAAACTTGATGGCCAAATAGTTTGGCCTCTGGCTCTTCTCCTCCACTTTAATTGATAAGTTCTTGTGCTGGTACTCGCATGGTATCCTGCAGCAGGAAGAGAAAAAGATTATATGCATGGGCACTTGCCACATGACTGCAGTTCCCAGTTCTGATGCCCAACATGAGGCATCTATCAGCAGGTATGATACCGCATTATAATTAAGAATTCACCTCTTGTACTCCACATCAACAATGCCCTGTTTCTTCAGCTCTGCGCCCATGCCACTCCTCGCCATGGCCATGAACGCCGTGGTGCTGAGCACGAGATCAGTCCTGTTGCTCTTGTTAAAGTCCGTCAAGACCACCTTCACGCCACCGGTGCTGCAAACTCTCGTGTTCTTGCACCTCACCTGATAAATCACAAGGAAGCTTAGCAACAATATCATATAGAAGCTTGCACATTTCAGAAGAAATGTGTCAGTCGTCCGACCTGGAAACAGACGCCACAGCCCACGCCACCTCTGTGGAGAGCAGAGCTCCCAGCAGCAACATAACCTTGACTGAGGTCCAAAGCCATGGAGCCATATCCACAGGCACCAGCTGCAACAAGGACAAAGCCATTCAAATTAATCACTGCAAAAGATCACTTTAGTTATCAGAGGAGATTGAGCAGGTTGAAGAGATAGCAAGATACCTGTGAGAGCCGAAGAGGAGGCGAAGTAGGCAGCCTTGGAGAGATGGGCGCACCTGTCACAAGCTGTAGCAGCATGCGAGAGCAGAAGGAAGAGAAGGGAGAAGAGAGAGAGGGATGAAACAACACCCATGTTACTTTGCTGCAGCTGACAGCAGGAAGAAGTTAGTGGGCAAAGGGGAAAGGAGTTCTGAGGCATATATATATATATATATATATATAGGTGAAGAGTAGATTTAAGCAGTGGATGGGTCAAGCTTCATATGTGTCAAGGCATTAAACAACTCTCTGTCTTGGGTTCAGTGGGTTAGAGTTTTATTATCAAAATCCAGTCTCCAGAAATCAGTTAAGTTAATCTTACATCAAAATTTCGTTTGACATTTTTTAAAGGCCTATATATATATATATATATATATATATATATATGCATGTGTATTATGTTGAGATTCCACGCAACAATTTAAGCTTCACTTAACTTGTAACAACCGACATTTTTAAATAATTAGATAATAGTATTTATTTTATTTTACTTTGGGCTAAAGGGAATCTATGCTGATTTAGACTTAAAAAAGTTCTTAAAAACAATTGTCTCATAGTAAAAAACTCTCTTTTCTCTCCCATAAAAAAAATTCTATCCATTTTTCCCTCTATCTTTCTCTCCCCGAGTGGAGAGATAAGGAATTTCTTCTTTTTCATGATTCTTCCTTTTCTTCTCCCTCACTTCTCTAAATCTATGTTAGGAGCACATGAAGGAGAACGACAACATCAATCTTAATGGAACGAAAGCGAAGATAGTTAGAATACAATGAAGAAAATATTTCAACACAAATATGTATGTAAATAAGAGGATCAAATATATTCATTTATCATATATATAAGATTGTATAAGATGGTATAGAGGAATCACTAGATATGTTTTCATGTTAGAATAATTTTATTATAGGTTTTTATACTAGATGAAGACGACTTATGATCATGCTCATTAGTTCTTGTTTAGCTTCCTCTATTATTATATTTATTAAACTCATATTATAGATAATAGTTCATGATCACAAGGATGATATATGATTCTAGTATAGCTATTTAGATATTGGTATGTTCGGACTTAATTGATATGAAAACTTTGTACCATAAGAACATGAAAGAACGTAAAATAAATAAACGGGAAAGAGACAATTGTCGCGGTTACGACCATAAGGTTGAATCTCACGAGTCGTGAGAGCATCGCTCGACCCCGGTCACAGACCGTGAGATAGTAATGGATGAAGATGAGGTATGGTCACGACCATGAAGCGAAATGTCACGGGTCATGAAAAGATAATGAAGATATATATTGTACAGTCACGACTCGTGAAGGGTATTTCACATATGTGAATGATAATTGCAATTACGATGACGATCGTGAATTCCTTTGTCATGATCGTGAATACTCTTTCACAGATCATGAAGAATAGAATTGATATAAGTGTATTAGATCACGATCATGAAATACCTTGTCAAAGGTCGTGAACTCATAATGTCACGACTGTGGAGACATGTTTCATGGACCGTGAAGGATAATTTTAGCCATGAAAATTTTCAGCCATATGTATAATTTATTAATTATTTTATGGTATGTTCCTCTATATGTATAATGGTGATTTTATTGATTGAATGATTGATGTATGAGATGCAAAACCTAGATTCCCATTTTAAGCATCTAAAAATATTATTGCATGTGATTTAATTGATCCGTCAAGTGTATGATTTGGTTTCCGAAGAATTGTACCTCAACCATGGGGTAATTGGGTTCCTTTAGGTATATCTATACGTACAAAATTTCTTTAAGTTCAATTGGGTTCTTTCGGAAATAATTGTTTAATTGAATTCCTTTGGGAACACTTATTTACAGATTCTTCAGGTCTAGCTAGTCTTGATGGAACCAATGCAAAAACCAATAACCTTCATGATTGTTAATGGTTCATTAATTGATTATTTTAATCAAACAACTCAGTACAACAAATAGTCAAAAGGAGGAAATGGGTCCTAAGTAAAAGATGAAACTGGGCTTGAACCTACTAAATGAAGAAATTGGGTATTGTATCATAATAGTGTGATTGAGGTTCTTGCAACTGAACAATAAAGGAAATTGTAACAAAAGAAATAGAGAAATAAGAAAGATGAAAAGGTAGAGGTAAAGGAAGTCATTTTATTGATTATGGTTTTACTACGTCATTATATATGAATTTTCCAATATTTTCTTTACATAATTAGCTTCATCGTTCATGGAAGAATTATCTCTCCTATTTTTTATCATATAGGCAATGAACACAACTAATAGGTGATGACACTCGTGATGCAGATGTTCGTGAATCTAAATACTTGCACATGATAAAAGTCTAGTATAGAGTTAATGTTTATCAAGCTGTGGAACTATTTTTAGTTATGTTTTTTTTATTTTTGGATCAATGTAACATAGTATTTTCTTTTACTAGACTATTTTATGAAGTTTTGTTTTAAAAGTTATTTCTTTTGCGTTACATGTTTAGTATGTTGAACAGTCTTTTGGTGAAATGTAAAATCAAAGCAGGATGTCGTAGCGTCTTCAAGTTCGCATTCTGTCACATGACAGAGTATGAATTTGGGGGCATTACATTTAGATACCAAAGCATGACGAGAGACACTTCTTAGTTGTCTAAGTCAATAGAGTTCATATGCAAGCATCATGAACATTCATCATGCCATCAAAAAGAGTATAGGTTGAGTCCTAATGAGGTCATCATGAGAAAAATAAGATGAATTTAGTGTGTAAAGTATATATGGGATATTTTTTCAATTTTTCTTCTCTTGTTGTAAATGCATATGGCTTCAGGGCGTCTCGCCAATCATCGTGAATAGACATAGCAAGAGTAGGAGGTAGTTCAAGGTCAAAATCAAGGAGGCCAAAGTCAAGGAGGCTAAGAAAACATGTAGGAACACGCCCCGAAAGATACGATCCAACATTTTCTAAAGCTCCATCCTCTTGAGTACAATGGTAGCAATGACTTTGACGAAGCAGAGCGATGGGTGGACACCATAGAAGAAACCTTCGCACTGATGTAGTGCTTTGAATATCGAAAGGTCATGTATGTTGCGCATCGTCTCACCAAGGATGCGAATGACTGGTAGAAGATCATTAAGACCATCAAATTTTCTAAACAAGACCTAGTCACTTGGAAGGATTTCAAAGAGGCATTTCGGGCCTAATATTTTCCTGCCTATGGGCACAATCCGAAGCAACAAAAAAATTCTAGAATTTTGATAAGAAGATTTGAATGTGACATAGTACCTGAATAAGTTCACACGAATAGAAAAGTATTATATATTGAAGAATGATAAAAGAGAAAGGCGGACTGCTTCATCAACAAACTGAGCACAAAACTAAGGACAAAGACCATTTGGGGGTAACTGCAAAATCCTAAATGATGAGCTAGAGTTGGCTAAGCGCTTAGAGCGAGATGATATGGAGCACCAGAAGGAACTTAAAGGGAAAAGTCCACCACAACCAATAGACTAGAACAAGCTCAAGTGTGATGAACGTAGATAAATTAAGGCTCCCAATTGGAGGGATCACCACCGGAATGAGCGCCCAAGGCCCTATGTGCCTCGTGAAGGACAACCACAATAACAACAAGATGATAGGAATCTTTGCCCATATTGTCAAAGGTCCCATGCTGGAAAATGGTGCCGCAAAATCGGTGTGTCTTAACTGCGAGAAGCATGATCACTTTGTTAGAGACTACCGAGATCGACGTAGAGACCAAGAGCCTCGACGAGCATAAGGAACCCCTAATCTCGTGTCGGAAAGAGTCTATGGTATGAGGATTGAGCCCGAACCACATGTCTATGATGCACAGGTACTATTGAACTCAACCGATAAAATTATATAGTTTTAAAATGGATTTTTGTTATGATACAATACATAGTAAAAGAAATACTCTTTGGAAAAGTATTAGAAATAGACAATGAAAGGATATATCGTATGATTGAATTCGAGGTCGAATTCATTTTTAAGGAGATTATAATGTAACAATCGGTACTTTTAAATAATTAAATAATAACATTTAATTTATTTTATTTTGGTCTGAAAATAGATAGGAGAATTTGAACTAGTTTAGGTCAAGAAAAATCCCTATAAATAATTCCCTCAAGGTAGAGAACTTTCTTTTCTCTACCATAAAGAAACTCTAGCCATCGCAACATTTTTCCTTCTCTCTCTTTCTCTCCTCAGGTGCAGTGGTAAGGGATTCCTTCCCTCTCATGGTTCTTCCTTTTCTTCTCCCTATTATCTAAATCTATGCTAAAACCCTATTAATAGCATATAAAGGAGAACGACGATGTGAATATCAAGGGATCGAGAACAAGAACAATTAGAACGCAAGGAACAAATGAGGAAAAATCCCAATGCAAATAGGTATGTTAGTAGGAGGATCAAATATATGATTTATCATGTGTATACCATGTATAAGATGGTATAGAGGAATCTTTATATATGTTTTTCATGTTAAAATAATTTCGTTATAGGTTTTTATGCTAGATTAAGATGACTAATGACCATGCTTATTACTTATTGTTTAGCTTCCTCTATGGTTAGATTTACTCAACTCAACTTAGAGATAATAGTTCATGATCACAAGGATGATGTATGATCCTAGTATAGCCTCCTAGATATCGATATTTTTGGACTTAATTGATATGAAACTCTTTGTACCACAAGAACACGAAAGAATGTAAAAGAAATAAGGGAAAGAGAAAAATGACCATGAAGTTGAATCTCACATATCGTGAGGGCATTGTTTGACCCCGATCATGGCCATGAGATAGTAATGGATGAAGAGGAAGTGAGATCATGACCGTGAAGCGAAATGTCATGGGTGAAAGGATAGTGTATATATCGTGTACGGTCACGACCGTGAAGGGTATTGTACGAGCCGTGAAAAGGATAATCAAGTTACGATCACGATCGTGAAAGACCCTATCATGGGTCGTGAACTCCTTTGTCATGGTTGTGAAGACTCCTTTACAGGCCGTGAAGATTAGAATTAATTTGGGTGTATTTAGTCACGACCGTGAAAGACCTTGCCATGGGTCGTTAACTCATACATCACCCGTGAAGACATGTGTTCACGGGCCGCAAAGGATATTTTTAGTTGTGAAGAATTTTCAATAGTATGCATAGTTTATTAATTATTTTATGGTATGTTCCTCTCTATATAATAATAATTTTATTGATTGAATGATTGATGTATGAGATGCACAACCTAGATTCCCGAAATAAGGATCTAAAAAAATATTGCATGTGATTGAACTGATCCATGAAGTGTATGATTAAATTCCTTTAAGAATACTTATACAAGGTTCCTTTAGGTTCAGTTGGATTTCTTCAGAAATAATTGTATAATTGGATTTTTTTCGAAAATAATTATTACAAAATTTTCAGGCCTAGCTGGTCTTAGATGCACCAAGACAAAAACCAATTACATTCAATGTTGTTAATGGTTCATTAATTGATTGTTTTAATCGAACATCTTAGGACAACAAATAGTCAAAGGGAGAAAATGAGTCCTAAATAAAATATGGAATTGAACTTGAATCTATTGAACAAAAAGCAATTGGACATTATGTTATAATAATGCAATTGAGGTTCTTGCAATTGAATAATAAAGAAAATTATAACAAAAGAAATCGAGAAATAAGAATAATGAAACGGTAGAGATAAAGAAAGTCATTTTATTGGTTATGATTTTTTCTCTACTATATCATTATATATGATTTTTCCTATACTTTTTTTTACATATTGAACTTTATCGTTAATGGGAGAATTGTGTCCCTTGCTTGTGATCCTATGGACGATGAACACAACTAATAGGTGATAACACTGATAATGTAGATGTTTGTAAATATGAAGATTTGCACATGCTAAAAGTATAACATATAGTTATTTAGTTATTATCAAGTTATGTAACTATTTTTTAGTTATGTTTTTTTTTAATTTTTTTGGGGTCAAGGGTAAAATTTCACTAGTATCTAAGGCTACTAGCACCGGACTAATTCGGTGTTCGGACGAAAGCGGTGAAGATAAATCCTAATCAAATTGGTGACTCCGAAGTTCGAACTCGGGTTACTAGCTCTCGATCCCTCAACCCGGGGCACAAACTCGCTAACTGTCTTTGCCAATCAGCTTGATTTATAATTTTTATTTTTGAATTAATATAATAGAGTATTTTATTTGACTAGACTATTTTAAAATTTATTGCTTCTACGTTATATGTTCAGAATGTTGATCAGTCTTTTGATCAAATATAAAGTCAAAGAAGGGTGTCGTAGCATCTTCAAGTCTATATTCTCTTATGTAGCGAGGTATGAATTCAGGGTTCTTATATAACCTAAAGTTTATACATATGCAATTATTTTTTCTCTCAATTTTGGGTGATATCAAAATGGAATCCTCGGGTGAAAAAATATTTAAAAATTTATGTTGTCCGTCTCACAATAGCCTTCAGTTAGCAGAAAAACGTATGCTTAAACATTTAACACTTTTAAGTTGAATTAATTAATCAGGAGCAACTAAAACTCTTAAACATTGGTTTTTCGAGGTTAGACATGAACGATAGAGCTTACGTTTTAGGCTTTTAGCTTTATTTATGTCACTTGGTTGAGTAATTTGATCATAATGTTTCACTACCAAACCCTGACTCATGATATTATGGCGTTTGTTCTTGCTCAGCTTATAATTTGCACATCACCTAACATATTTTTCCATGTCATGCATAAGAAAACAAGTTTATTCATGCTTTTAACTTAAGATTAAATAATCAAACAAAAAATTAATATTCGTTTTAATAAAATATATATTTTCATGAGAATTAAATAAAACTTGGTCTAAATTGTGATGCAGAAAGGGACACAGCAAAAAGGACTTGGGTTGGCTACAAAAGTTGATGGCAAATGTCACCGCTTTCCACCACCATTACAGCACTCCTGCATGACAAAACGCGCAACACACAGATGCTACTGCTGCTGGTCCTGCAACTGCATACAATATATGCAAAGAGAGGTACAAGAGGAATTAAGGAGGATGTCATGGCGCACCATCCTTTGGCACCTTCTCCTTCTGCACAACTTTTGTGGTCTGAATAAAAAAACTATAAATGGGGAAATGGAGAGGTTGGGAACTTGGAAGCTTCTGTTTCATGCACCACATATGTACATGGAAAGAAGAGAGAAGGTGATGAGCTAAATGTGCATGCGTGTCATTGAATTCATTGAGCTGGCCGGTAAGTTTTGAAAAAATATTAATTAGTAGAGGAGCTTGGAGGCTTGCTGGCTTGTCTAGGTCATGAGTGCAAGGGAAGGAAGATGTGCACAAATTAAGGGGAGAGCTAGCTAGGCATTTAATGGGGGGTGATGTGTTCCAGTGCTGGTGGCAATGAATGAATGGATGATTAAGCGAGATAGAGTGGAGAGACAAGGACAAAGAGACAAGCATCTCGATGGCTTTGTTCATTAGGAAATATATATTTTGTTTTTAAGCTCTCTCTCCTCCATAAAAAAGTTATTCTTCCTGTATATTTGTAGAATCACACATCATTATTTCTCCATGCATGGATCAATCTGATGAAACATCAGACTTAATTAACATTAAGTTTAAAAGGTATCACACAATGACATAAAAGATGTGCATACATATTATTTATAGCTGGATAGAGCACGCATATGTAGATAATACCTTAATTAGAATGCAAAAACAAAATATGGATATTTCAGTTACATGCAACTGAGAATGATCTCTATGTTTGAAAATTTCATATCTTTGTTAGGTTTAACAATTATTAGTGTAATAAACATTTTTTTTTTACTTTGCACTTGTAGCTGGAGAACACCTTTTTACATACATTCTAAACCACTATAGTTCAACCGGTAAAGATATATATGTTTAGTTACATGTAGAGGGTTGTGAATCATGTTCTGTTAATTCGATGCAAATTTTCTTTTTCTCACTGATGAATTTGTTTCTCTAGTTAATGTGCTTTGAATGAACTAAGTAATCTATTTGGAAAAAAAGTTAAATGAATTTGAATATCCAAATAAGATTTATAGTTAGATCAACATTCAACCAGGCCGATTTTGATTTATATATTTTGATGATATCATTATAACATTATTTTAAATAAAATTATCATTATTTTATCAATATTGAGTTTCCATGTGCAAACATTTTTTGTATACCTCCATTTTATCCTGTTTCTTATATTACCAGGATAATAAAAAAAATTGTTTTCTATCTTGATTTATTATAGAACTGCATTTATTACGAAATAATATACCTAATTAGTAGTTATAACTATTTATTTGCATTTGAAATGCCTGGCTCAGTGACAGCCAAAAGAAAGCATCTCAATCTCATTGATGCACATGAATGTTTTCATAACATGAGATTGTATATTCATTTGGAAATAATTATGAGGTACACTGCAATAACCGTTGTCAAAGATCCATTTGTAGTCCCTTTGGACGGAAGGTCGGAGCAGACCAGCTGGATCTCTTATTTATCTTATTCAATGTTGTAAGAACAGGATCCGATATTGATTCGGAAAAGTGTTCAGTTCAGATCCGATCGAACATATTACATCGTTTGATCAGACCAAATATTAATAAAATAATATAAAAAAATAAGAATATCTATCAACCCAAAATATTATTAAATATATTTGTTCAATTTTAAACATAATTACTTGTCGAAGTAAAATCAAAATATAGTAATAATAATATGATTGCAAATTCCATTAATATAGCATTTAATATTAATTTAAAATTGGATCATGATTAATAAATTAGTTACACAAAATCAACTGAAACGTAAGTACTTAGAGAAAAAAAGTTTAAAAGATATATTAATACAAAATAAAATTAGTTAAATGAGATATTAATTAAAGTTTAAATTATCTGTACAAGTAATAAATGATTCATTGGAATTTACAAATGCATTAAAGTTTAACTAAAGAAGAAATTAAATAAGTCTTGATAACCACCGGTGCATTTAAATAATTTTTACTTTTTTAATTTATTTTTTATTCGAATTGATCGGTTTTGTCCTCAATTCAATGATTTTTTGGGCGATTTAGCCGATATTGATGGTCTCGATTGTTTCAAAAGCAAACTAAAGACCAGATTAGAAATCGGTCGATGGTTTTACCCATCCGGTCCGGGATTGACAATACTAATCTTATTATCCAAGTGTTTGACTAAAATCCAATCAAATCAACAAAGTAGACAAAGGAATTCAAGAAAATAAATTGTTTGAAAAATAAGTTTGTGAAAATATGCTTGATAATACAAAAATTGTAGATAAGTTTACGAAAATCTTTTCGCTTGAGTAAGGATACGGAGTTTGAGTTATTGTGTATGTAAACAAAATTATTGAAAACCTCACACCCCATAATTAGGTGTGCGATCCAAGATGACATAAGATTATTCGGTGCAACCTATATACTAGAGTGAAAATCAGCATCCTTTGTGACTAAAAGTGTTTGTATAATATACTCTTTTTTTCATTTTGTGGGAAGATTATACTTTCCAAAGATACCATATTATAAATTAGATAAATATTATTTATGCTTTTAACTAATATTTATATTGAAATATACACAACTGGCAAAACTAATATTTTTAACTTACTTTTAAGTGCATGAATGTAAGGAAAGCTAGCAAGTTTTCGTTCTTTTTAACGAATGAAAAGGAACGAAGCACCACGAAAGAAGCTACACTAGAATTATAACGCCCCCAAAATCAGACCTTACCACCTGGCAAAACTATGACTAGGTCTAGCTACATGAGAATTAGTACAGTTGTAACAGAAAGTACTTGACCTTAGTCCTCATTTATGTGATTAAGTCTTCCGCAATGTAAACTTTTAATTTATGTGAACTTCCGCATATGTGTACAAGTTGTTGACTACATAAAGGTCCAAAGTAATGTCTTCAAGAGTGAATCCGAATAAGTATTTGGAGTAGGGAGCGTTACAATAAGGTATCATAGCCTAAGGAGAGACACTTCTTAGCTGTCTCTAAAGAATGTAAAGATTCATGTGCAATCGTCATGAACAATCATCACAAAATCAAGAAGAAGTTAAGCAAGTTCTTATAGATGCGTAAAGTATAATGTCTAGTAAGTTTTTTATATGAATAATGCATGTTTATAGGGATACTAATTTTTCTCTCTAAATCAAATGAATAATCTCAATACAATGATAAGTGAAATTGAGGAATTTTAAGATCTAAGTGATCTTGATTTATCTTAAGTGAAAAAAAGAAGAAGAAGAAGAAGAAGAAGAAGAAGAAGAAGAAGATAAGTTGATGAATTATGTATCTATGGAGGGATTGAAAGAATATTTATGAATTATGAGGATATAAATGTTTGAGGAATTTTAAGTTTTCCTAATATTCCTAAGTGATTTTTATGAAGAAAGATATAGGATGGATAATCTCCAAGGTTCCGAATTAAGTGTTACCTCAATTGAAGATGGATATGAAAAATTATGACTGATATTTGATTCTGCTTTCATGTCATTCAAAAGAACAATAAAAGTTATGTCTTAAGAAGGTTATTAAAAGTAGTAGAATCAAAACGATTTTGAGGAAAGATAATATTTGAAAGCAAATGAAAAACAAAAGAGAGAGTGCATCCATCTCCAAAATTACACAGCTCAAGCCGTGAGACAAAGCGAGTTCTAGCCGGATGCGTACATCAGTTAGCTCAATCTCAATTGTTGATGAACATCAAGTGAATTGGAGCATCCACGGATCCATTGGCCATTACTGTTAGAAAGGACTTTACTATCAGAAAGGTTTCCTCTAGGTGTAGTTGCTCCATCTATGTTGCACTTAATATCCACTTGGAGGCTTTTGGTAGTGAACGGTGCATGTGGTTAAGGGGAGGATTGCATCTTGATCGAAGATGAGCTTATTCTTCCAAAGCTAGAATTTCCAACAAGTAGCTCGAAAAATTGTTTGGCCACCTTAACTATCAACAATCTCCAAGTTGATTTGCAAGTTCGAAAGGTGGATAGTAGGTGCTTTAGGACAAGTTTCCTCCAAAATCTCATGGTCCATGGCAATCTTTATGGATGTGTATGGGAATATCAAGCATAGATCTTCATCGAGTGTATGAAGTTAGGGAGGTAAGGTGCCTGTGAAGACATTACTCATTGGTTAGGATTTATCTCCATGTCCTCCAAGCCAACGGAAGTCCTAAATGTTTTGGAACCATTTCACTATTATATGTATCTTCATATGGGAATCTATTGGTTTTAATTAGGGCATGCAAGCAAATCGTAACTCGAGATGAACACTACAAGAATAGTTGGATTCAGCGACAAATTTGATCTGTCGCAAAAAAAAGATAGCGACAAACCGACGACGACAACGAACTATCGCAAAAATCAAGTCGCTATTAGCGACAGAAGAATCTGTCGCTAAATCTGTCGCTAAACCGTGGTAAAGCTGTCGCTAATCTGTCGATAAACTGTCGGTAAAGGAAAATGATTTTTTTTAAATTGGTCGCTACATTTGTTGCTAACTATGTCGCTAATCTGTCGCTATTTCGACGCTGAGCTGTCGCTAAATGTCGTCAATTTTTGTAAATGGTATCGTATTTTTGTCGCTATTATGTCGCAAATTATCAGACCAGCTTAAAATGTTTCATCCATTTCTAAAAAAATCCGTATATACAACATAGCAACCAATTATACTCATTCATGCATTAAACAATAAAGATGACATATAAACGTAATAAAGTTCAAAGTTTTAATCATAAAGTCTAAGTCGATAATAAAAATTTCTAAGTAGTCATCACAAAGTGTAAGTCGACAACACATGTTTAAAAACATATCATACAACATAAGTCAAATACAACCTAATCTAATCATCGGACGGAGGAGTACGAGGAGCAGAACGACCGCGAATCAAACTGAGGACCTCTAACAGAAGTGGCGTAACTCTCTCATCTACCACCTCGACCACAAGGTCCTTCATCCCAGCCATAGTCGCAGGGGCGGGTTTGGCGGCCGAACTACAAGAAGGACCAGCGACAGAAGCAGCACTAGCTTGTTGCGAACTCAATCTTCCTAACCCACGAAGTCGACCCTCCTTAGTAAGTCCTGCAACTTCTTTCCATACCTCCTCC
>LTAE01009992.1:0-10302 GCA_001647135.1 Pontederia paniculata
AATTTTGGGCCGAAGAACAAACTCGACAGTTTTATAGATTTTTCATTTATGTCCCTTCATTTAACCTAATTAAAACTCTTCCTAAAATTTATTAAAAATCATATTTAGTATACATTAACATATATGAACAATTACCAGGAATTCAATTTTCCAAATTCTAAAGTTTTTGAAAATCATATTTTCATGCCTTAGTCAGATTTCGTTAATCTTCAGCATATGCAAACTGAAACTAGAATGCACCATTTAACGCATATATGATGGTAGATATTAACTACATAAAAACACAATTAATATTTATAATCTCATATGAATTATATTATGGATATCACAGGTTTAGCTAGGCCACAAGCCCCACCAATAGTCAATCATCTCATCTTTGAGATGCCATCGGGATAAGTCCCATAATTGGAATAAATTTTGCAGACAAGGTAGAACTCTTGCAATCAAGATAAAGTCATGCAATCAAAGTAGAACCCTGAAATCAGGAAAGAGTACTACAATCAGGGTAAAACCCTGCAATCGAGATAAATCCCCCAAGGGATAGTGCCCTCCTCTTTATGTGATAACTCAATCACAATCATTAATATATCTTTTTAACTCTAATTATGAGCTAACTAAATTATCATTTGCATACAACTAAACTAACACTAAGTCCAATCAATAACATACAATCAAACAACTTCATAACAATAAAAGGTAAAATAGAATATCCTAACTTGACACCTTCAATCGGGAACACAACTCACATTAGGGCACAACACGACCCATTTTCAATCGAGACATGACCCACGATAGATACAGACACGGTCTATTTCCTACAATCAATCCATCGATCAACATCTCCTATTGGGATACGACCTCCGTATAAAAGAGATACAGTTTGTGTTATTCATTATGTGGTCTGGATTCAAGGCGATCCAACTCGTGTTCCGTTCAACTCCAACTTAATTACCTCCATGATACTATCAGTGTTCAGGTGCAACACAGCCCAATCATACGATCGCATTGATGTCATAGTGGAACATGGTCCACGTTTGAAAGTGACACGATCTATTTCTTGCTAGGTGCGAGAACACGACTTTGTTCAAAAATTCAAATATTTCTATAAGAGCGAACACAACCATCATCGGGGGACGATGGGTCCATGTCGTGTTCGTAGATCTATTATGTTGAGAGGCGACACAATCCATTTTTAGGCGCTCCAATGTACTTCTACGAAACACAGTCATCGTCCAAACACACGACCGTTTCTTACCTGATTTTCTTTAGGTGCTCAAGATCATCCCTCAACTCATCATGTCTAAGGCATTGGAGACAACCTAGGAGTACCTACTAAAGTTGTAGTCCTTCTTGTTAAAAAAACAAACCTGGGATCTTGAACTAGTGATGATTTTCCACGATAGTCATGAGGTTCTCAAGTTCGGCGGTCGACAACTTACCAGCCCTGGATAACCACATAAGCAAATTTGACATCAATGGTTTGCATTTTCTCACGTAGTGGAGAGATAGAACATTTACCAAACAATATTTGAAATTTTGGACCTTACTACATTAGTCCAATAACAATTGAGGTACTAACCTTTTGAAACCAAACATCTTAAAAAACATAGTTCAGTGTCAGCTAAAACTATAAGGAAAATAGTAATTGCCTTTGTCGAAGAATGATCAAGTTTTTTAAATTAATCCCTATGAATGAAGAGAAAGATTTGGTCATTTTTTAATTAATTCTAATGAAACAAACTAAAACTTCAAGCTTTGTAAAAAGTATAACTCATTTGAACTACCATCAATCAAAACTAATAGAAAGATATCCAACAAGTTGCATAGGGAATATGTTCGCTGCTTTTGGATGGGGAACTAGAGTTAGAACCGAATTGGTCTCGCCCTATGCATCCGGTTCTATCAAACGACAATGACGTTTGGCAGAACCAGACGCATAACCTTATATTGGAACTCCGGGTCATGTTTGGCATGTTCCTACTAAAAGCAAGAACCAATCGGTTTTGGATTGCAAAAACAGTTTAGTGCTATTGTTGTAGTTTTTTTCTTTACGCACAATTTTTTTCGTTATTCAACTTATACTTTTAAATAATAAATTTTAATTTTGCAATAAATTAATAATATAATATAAAATTATTAATTATTTCACTATATTTGTAATTGATATATTTTAATAATTTCATAAATTATTTTATTATATTATTCACTATTTAAATTTTTTCGTAAGAAAATATTATATCTTAAAATTAATTTATAATATATCTTTTTATCGTGATAATTTTTATTTTATGCTAACTTAATAGTATAATTATTTTTATGATAATACTTTATTAATTTAAATGTGAGATTAACAGAAGCTTCATAAATTATTTAATTACATTATTCATGGGAATATTTTTGTATTATTTAAGAAAATAATTTATTACCTTATAGTTAATTTATAATATAAATTATTTATTTGTATAATTATTAATTATTTAAACAAAATATTTTTTTCTAAAATATATTAATTTGTGAGATTAGATGTATATTACTTACTATAATCTTTTAAATTCAACAAAATTTTATCTTTATTAAAATATATTTTATATTTTCAATTCTTATTTTTTATCCAAACATCATTAGAACTTATTTATAATTATTATATTTTAGTTCATTCAAATATAATTAGAATTAATGGTAATGCAATGAACTCAATCTATGATCAAAATTACAAGCATGGCCATCTGGATTTAGGGTTCCTCTTCTTCTAACAGAAATGGATATGACCAATGATTGCAATGGGAGCAAAAACCCTTTGCCTCAACCCAAATAGGACCTTAAACTGCTCCGCGGCACATTATTTTTTATATTGTAACATTGATTCTTAATATCACTAAGAATTCTTATATTATAATTAAGAAAAAATCTATGTAAAAAAATAGCACCTGCAATATACTTCACATGCAATGTACTTCATTGATACTCCCCATACAAATGGAACAAGTAGTTTTAGACTATTTATTTGAATATATGTAATTAGATTAAAAAAATGAGCTACACTGGTAGAGCTATTAATTGTAACAAAGTACCTTGTTAGATCACTAATTAACTAATTCAAATCAATACTTCAATTTTTTATATCATTACTTTCCATACCTACGGTCATATAAATGATTTTATACGAAAAAAAACTTTTTCTTAAATTTTCATTTATGTATATAGAATTCGTGGACTACTTTTCGACCAAGAGAAAAATTACTTGAAACCGAATATTAAATTTTATTTTTTTAAAAGGAACTTTAATATCACAAATAAGAAAAAAAAGGTGAAAGTTTGCAGCAAGGTTGTAAAACCCGGACCGACGAACGATCCGAAAAGGTCTCCAGACATGATCGAATCGGTCGAACCGGTTAGACCGGATGGTTGGACCGGACAATAATAAATTAATATAAATATATATTGTATGCTTACAAATATTAATATGGTTCTCATAAAAATATGACAAAAAATAGTTATCTCTAAAGTCGAGACTAAGAAGGTATATATATACATATATATTAACAAAAATTAATAAGATATGTACTCTATTAACATCTCACATTAATATATATATATATATATAATAACTCAATACAACTATTTTTAATTATGAAATGTTAAATAAATTTTAACAATTAAATATTTTTTCCACAAGAGTATAATAATTTAAGTCCTTTTTGAATTAAAAGGAAAAAAATATTTTGAATTTTTGAATAATAATTTCACGAATAGACAATTTAGAGGCGATTCGGAAGTTAGGTTAAGAGATGATATAATTTCTCAAGTGACAAAGTTTAAATATTTGGGATCAATTATAAGACAAGATGGGGAGATTGATGATGATGTTAACCATAGAATTCAAGCTGGTTGGTGTAAGTGGAGGAAGGCTACTGGAGTCCTTTGTGATAGGAAAGTACCCCATAAGGTTAAAGGGAAATTCTACCGCACTGCTATAAGACCAGCAGTGTTATATGGTAGTGAATGTTGGGCTATGAAGGGACAACATGAACATAAAGTGGGGGTAGCTGAAATGAGGATGTTGAGATGGATGTGTGGTCATACTAGAAAGGATAAGATTAGGAATGACCATATACGTAAACGAGTCGGAGTGGCACCTATTAGCGAGAAGCTGGTAGAAAATCGTTTGAGGTGGTTTGGTCATGTCCAGAGAAGGCCATTAGATGCGCTAGTAAGGAGGGTAGAGCAAACAATCTGGAGTCCGATTAAAAAAGGGAGAGGGAGACCAAAACGAACACTTGACGAGCTAATAGAACGAGATCTATTAACGAATAATATACCTAAAAATTTGGTTACTGATAGAGCGCAATGGCGTCGTATGATCCATGTAGCCGACCCCACCTAGTGGGATAAGGCTTTGTTGTTGTTGTTGTTGTTGTTGAATAATAATTTCAGGATATTGCTATTAAGACGTAAAATTCAAAAAAAATAAATAGTAAAATAAATTATAAAATTTACATATTTAGTTGCTTTAGTGGTTTGGGTGAGTTAAATATTTCATTTGACCAAGGTTCAAATCTCACCACAAATACAATTATATGCTAATTTTTTTAAAAAATTTGGAACCCGATCGGTCTAACCCGAGTTTAGCCGGTTCAACCCGAATTTTGACCGAGTTTGACCAATTCAAAGCGGCTCAACAGGGTATTCGATTTTTATTTGACCCATACACCGATTGGAAGCCCGGATACCGGTCCGACCAATTCGACCGGCCGGTCCGGTCCGGATTTTACAACATTGGTTTGCAGTTCAGTGCAGCATGCACATGTGGTAGAAAGCACTATTATGATCCGACATTTAACCCACGATAGCTACAACCCCTCTATCCTGATCTACCATTTGAAAATCATCATCCAATCAATTCAACGACTATATATTCAAATAAAACAAGCCATATAAAGTAACAATTATTATCCCTACAATAACAACTTATCAATTAATCTTTTATTGGTACATAGAACAATTAACTCCGCCTATGTTTATAACCGGTCCCAAGCCCGGATAAAGGAGGAGGGTTGTGTTAGGCCTCGACAGCCAACGTAAAACCTCGTCGAATCTCATGAACATGGATCAACGAATCGCAATGGCGTCGTATGATCCATGTAGCCGACCCCACCTAGTGGGATTAAGGCTTTGTTGTTGTTGTTGTTGTTGTTGGTACATAGAACAATTCTAATCGTTTGCTCAAGTTCCATGTTCCTCATCTACACTTATTGTAAAACAATTCTTATTTCAAGCATTTTATTTTTGTTGCATACGAGTGCAACAATTCTGCGTTGCTGATGACGTCCTACTAATGGAAGCTTTTGACAAACACTTCCCTCTTAGGACTCGATAACCATGTTCTCTGCCTCTTTCTTTATAGATTGGAAGAGCACTGAGGAGAGATAACGCTCGCCAAAGCTGGGAAACACCACCTGTGCCCAAAGTTATAATAGTGATCAAATTTCTGACGCTGAATATAGCAGGATTGGAAGAATATAATTGTGAAAACTCTTGTTATTTGATATGCAGAAATCTGAAACTGATACAAACCAGAACTAGATTTTCCCTCGAGTTCTCTCTATTTCAGTCAGAAACAAAGAAAATAATAGCATTTCCTGTATATGAATATGAGCTCAACCTTAAACTTCATGCATTAACTACACATGGAGTCAAGAAGTGTTATGCTTCCCCTATCCTTAACTAACTTTGTCAAAGTTAGTTACATTTATCCTTTGATTATTCATTGACAGAGGAGGTATGCAGGATGCTCCAAAATGTCATGCTGTATATGAGCTCTGAGAATAATTTTTAGCGAGCATTAAGGGGAGTTCAATTATTTGCTTATGGGCCATATGTTGTCAGTGGAATGCATATATATTTGGTGAGAAAGAGTATATAGTGAGAATATAGTGCAAATGACAAGGACAATGCTCCGGGCTGTAGAATTGAAGTCGAACTGATCTCTAATCTCTTGTATATAGTTTTACATATATATTGAAAATAATCAACAAGATGACTGTCAGTCATTCTTCTTTCTCTCAAAAAAAAAACTGACAAAGTGGATGTAGAAATAAAAATACTGAATTTCTAGACTAAAAAGATAAACAAAGATGAAATCAGAGGAGGTTTAGCACAAAGATTCAAGAAGACTAAAGATTGTGCATCCAAAGTTAACACTATCATCAGTAACAAAATGTAACTAGTATGAAAGATCTAGCTTGGTCTTCAAAGCCAGAGGTCTCAACATTAATACAATGACAATCTAAGATGAATTGCAGGATCTTCCAGCAGAACCATTTATAATTTGTACTAATGCTATGAGCCTATGGCACTTGGGAATGAAACAACCAATAGCCTGAATGCAATTCATATGTATCCAATTTCTACATCTCGTGCAGGAAAAGTTTTAGATACATGGCACAAAAATTATCATGGTGAAGTCCAAATTTATAATGTTATTGAAGATTGGAGTTTTTTATAGCAATTTATTTATTTCTGTTATAAATTTAAAGCACAATAACATATAGGAAAACTGAGATATTCACTTACGACAATGAGTTTTCCTTCATTTTCTGGCCTCTGTCCAACCTTAATAGCAGCTGCAGCAGCAGCTCCAGAAGATATTCCGACCTGCAATACATATTCCAATAATCAATGACACCTCAAAAAGTTAAAGAGAAAAAAATTGCATATTAATTTAATAGTTTAGGTAATGGATAACTCACCAACAGTCCTTCATTCAGTGCAAGTTGCTTGGCCATTTCAATAGCCTCATCACTTGAGACCTGCCAATATGACACAAGAAATTAAGACAAGTGCAACAAAAGAAACCATGACAACTGATGAATCTAACGTGTACAAAGATATAAACCAGGTTAGTAGAACCTTCTTGTTATTACTTTTTTCCAGACAGTTACAAGAAACAAAAGTGATTAAATTAAAGAGCACTAATATTTTTTAATTTGCAGTTCATATAAGAATGAATTTCAACAAGAATTCATACGAAAAGTTGAAAAGTTTTGAAATATCAAAATTACTGTCAAAATGAGACATCATACCTTGAGACACATATATGGATGGTAGAAAATGGTGGAATTACCTAATAGCTCTTTCCTTGTACTTGTTACCAAGATAATCCATTTCTTTTTTGAGGTCTTAAAATAAAGGGTGTAAACACAGGAATTTTTTAATGAAAATAAAAAATAGCAACCCCGGTTCCATCAGAGTATAAACTTTCAAGAATAATGAAATTAGTTTTATCAAAATGTTAATGTGTCTTTTCCTGTCCAATCTTCATAGCATCTAAAGTATTAGTAAATGCCTAATAAGAGGAAATGCCGAGTTATGTAACTCTGAAGAGAAAATAATAATTTCCATCCAACTGTGAAGGGTGCTTAAACATTAAGGGATTGATGCTGCAAATCAAGACAGAAAAGGAAGCAGCTCAAGTTAGAACTTTACTTGAACAACTTCATCGACAAGATTGACATCTAAAATACCAGGAATAAAACCAGCTCCAATTCCCTGGATCTTATGTGGACCTGAAAGTAAAAAATGATGCACAACCAACAAGTCATGAGACTCTGATCTCTGTGATGACAGACATTGGAAGCTATGCATGAATGAGTGAATGACAACCAAATAGGTATAGAACTCCTTTCAACTATAGAGTGACAATGCCATTCCAGCTAACAGTACAAACAAATACAACAACAACAACAACAACAACAACAACAAATACAAACAAATACAAAGAAAAAATATAAATAACATCAGAACGTGTTGTCTCACCAGGCTTTCCTCCAGATATAACAGCACTCTCAGTCAGTTCAACACCATAGATCTTCGAAAATAAAAAAAAACATGAAAATTGGTTTAACTATTTCATTCCATGCCCAATCAATGAAATTGACGAATTTATAAGACCAGTGTTATTCTTTGGGAAGATGAAACTACCTGAATATCAGGATTCTGCTCTTTGAGGTACTTTCCAGTTCCTGTAATCGTTCCCCCTGTACCAATACCAGATACGAAGATGTCCACCTTTCCACCAGTTGCTTTCCAGATTTCTGGTCCAGTTGTTTGATAGTGAATCTACATGGAAAAAGAAAAACATCTTATGCATCTTTTTCACAGGAAGAAGCATTTTGTATCATCACATTGCCAGAGCCTCATATGTACCTTGGGGTTTGAAGGATTTTCAAACTGCTGAAGAATGAATGAATTGGGTGTCTTAGAAGCAAGCTCCTCAGCCTTTTTAACGGCGCCTTTCATGCCCAAAAGTGGATCAGTAAGCACTAATTCAGCGCCAAAAGCTTTAAGAATGATCCTTCTTTCCAGACTCATTGAGGCAGGCATAGTGAGGATGAGCTTGTAGTTCTTAGCAGCAGCCATAAAAGCTAGCCCAATGCCAGTGTTACCACTGGTAGGCTCAATCAGAACACTCTATTCAACCAACGCAGAATCCAGAAAGAGAGAAAAAATAACATCAGTAATCAGTATCCTTCATCAACAGCATTTATGTTATTTATATGGACAAAGGGGACTAAAAGAAAGATCCACTACTTTAACTAATAAATTAATCTCAGGAGTTCACTGTAGCAACAAAGTTTTTCAATTTCATCAACAGAAAGAAGACAAAAAAAAACCCAGGAAAGGATGAAATTTACCATTCCTGGTGTGATAAGCCCCTTCTCCTCTGCATCAGTGATCATGCTATACCCAATCCTATGAGCAGAAATTGAAATCATTAATAACCAATGAGCCAAAACTACTGTTAAGAATGTTGTGTATGAAATGGGCATAACGTCTTAAAAGAACATATTAGTGCCAACAGCCAGAATAACATTGAAATATTTATGGAAAATTAAGATAGAAAAGCAGTTACCTATCCTTGACACTCGAACATGGCTCCATAATCTCAAGCTTGGCTGCAATGCGAGCCCCGCAGCCATCTACAACTTTGTTCAGATACACCAGCGGAGTGTTTCCAATCAACTGAGAATATCAATCGTAATTTATGAATTTACTATAATCAATCAGAAGGCATCAACGGCATGCATAAGAACCGAAAGATGCAGACACTTGAAGAAAAAACATACCTCAGTTACATCCTTCGCTATTTTCATGGACGTCTCAGCCATTTCGATGTCAATTACAACTCTGCAAGAAGGTTGCAGCGAGGAGAAAGGATAACTATCAGACTATTTTTGTTCAGCAAATCAGATAAAGGTTTTAGAAATAACTTTCCCTGGTTCAGGAGAAAAAAGCTCGAGATCGATTAAACATAAACCAAACAAAAAAGCAACAATCCATCTCCAATCTGGTTGCCCGCAGATGACTTGAAAGTTGAAACAATAGAGATTGGCATGATACCGGGAAAAGCTAATTGCCCCTAGACGAAAGAAAAGAAAAAAAAACAGATCTTTCATCAAGCAAGAAAAAATCCAACCTAAACCCCCAAGAAACCTTCAGACAGCTGCGAATAGATAGCAAAGATTACTAATCAAAATCAGACATTACCAAAGGACACAAGAAGCAAACGGATCAACAGCAAGATCTTTCAAGGTCCCAAAAAAAAATAGTAAAAAGGAGGCATTTTTATTACCACGGAAAGGGGCTCCGAGAAAAAGATGGTTGCTTCCTGAGCCCAAACAACGCCTTGGAAAAATCCGAAAGCTCTTGCCGTCGATCTCACTCCATATAAAGACGGGACTCAGAGATAAATACAAAGAAATAATTAATTCTGTATTATGACTTAATTATTAGCATTATTAGAGCACCATTTATAATATACTTTCCATAATACATCGTTATGATGTCACGGTCTCCGTCAGGACGTACCTGTCAAATCTATGTGCTATATGCGTTGTATACCAGAAAATAATAAATCAATTTGCTATCGAAAAAATAAATTAGGCCAAAATAGTCAAATTAATAAAATACTGCAAGGAAAAGAGGAATAACATTATTTTTTAAAATTTCTGATCAATATTTCATTTTTTAGATTATTTCGAAATTCATAAAATTACTATATGTATTTCAAAAATTTGGATTGTCTATTCCTAAAAGATTTAGAAATTCAATTATATTGAACTATAATCTAATTATAGTATATCTTGTATCTATTTTAAATTTTTAATTTCAATTCAAACACAATATGTTCTTTATCTAATTTTCAATTACTTAGTATTCAAGTCTAATATATATATATATATATATAAGTGGATGTAGAAATAAAAATACTGAATTTCTAGACTAAAAAGATAAACAAAGATG
>LTAE01009992.1:14290-29136 GCA_001647135.1 Pontederia paniculata
ATTTTATTTAACTTCTTAATTTTATCATGAAGATGCACTATTATTAATTGGAACATAAAGAGGCACTCTTTAACATCAATTTTAAATCTAATTATTAATTTCTTTAACCTAGTTTTTACTCCAACTCAATAGCATTTAATCTTATAATTTATTCAAAATTATAAGTTTTCAAATAAGTAATTGCAACATTAATTACATCTTATTCTTTTATGCTAAGTTTCTTATGGCATGTAACTTAAATTTTCAAATTTTCGTTTCACTAAATCTTTTATCTCCTGCTTTTTTATTTTTATTTTTTTTGTTTCTTTTTTTTCTCCCCTATTAATTTAGTAAAGAATAGTTAGTCCCTCTATCTATCTCTATCAATCCGTGCACATTGACTATTTTTTAGCTCTCTATTTTCGATTATAGGATTTATTTTTTTACAATATATTTTTTAAAATATTATTTTCTCTGACCTCTTTCTCTCTCCAACATAGAATTTAAGATTTTAATGAATTAAAATTTTGCAATTTCTTTTTAACCAAATCCTGGAAACATTAACTAAAATTTTGATTTTAATTTTAGTGATTATGTATTACTTCAAACTCCAAACTTACATTTCAAATATTAGCAAGCCAAGACTATTCTTCGGTATGAATCATTGTTTAGTTATACAAAATTAATTAGAAGAATTATGTAACGAAGGTGCACATTTTTTTTCATTTATAACATAAGAGTTATATTATTTGTAACTTATTTTATTTTTTAAATATTATTCAAAATTAATCTCTTCTTTCAAGTTTCGAATTTGTCTTTTTTATTTAATTATGTTGTCTCATATTTTCCTCTCTCCAACGTCAATAGCATATACTCTTTTAGTTAATTAAACACTCGTAACATCTATTTAAATGACTCATTACAAATTTAGTTAAAAATTTATGATACAATATGACTTTAATTGCTTAATTATTTTGTTTTAAATGATTAATTCCTTTAATGAATTAATGTTAGGCTTAATTGCTTAATTCATATTATTAATGTTGTTACCCAACCCTATCACAGGTAGGGTCTTGAATTTTTAAAAACTAAAGTATATTTTATAAAAAATATAAAATATTATTTTATTTGAATACTTTTAAAATATTATTTGGAAATTAAACTTTTATGTGGTTGTTTTTTATTGTTCAGAATTATGAGTCATAATTATAAATATACAACCCTGTAATTTTTTATTTGATTGCTTATAGAGGTGCTTTGCGTGTTTGTAAATAAATACTAAACCTTATAATGGGTAGATGTCTAAAATTTTTAAAAGATAAAAGGCTATATTTGTACAAAAAATAAAAGAATATGCAAATAGTTATTTAGTTACTTTTTATATAGTATTTGATAAATAAATTTATATATGATTTTTTTCTTTAATTATTTATAATCGTGTGCTGTGGTTATAAATAATCAATTGTATAAGTGACATAATTGTTTAATAAAATTTGATATAATTATTATTTTATTATTTATTGATCATGTATTGTGCGATTATGTTATCTAGTTTCTTCTATATTTACAACTCAAAGGAAAGAAGTTCTCTCTCAAAATAAGAAAACTCATGCATCCGTGTATTCGTTATTAAGGTAAGA
The DNA here is from genome assembly GCA_001647135.1 of Pontederia paniculata. Lineage (NCBI taxonomy): Eukaryota > Viridiplantae > Streptophyta > Magnoliopsida > Commelinales > Pontederiaceae > Pontederia > Pontederia paniculata. The sequence goes on from LTAE01009992.1 coordinate 15,910, forward strand.
AAAACTCCGGTCAAATGATAAAGCAATTTAAAATTGCAAGAGATGGCATGAAAAAAACAGAAAGGAAACTTTTTTTTCTACTATAAAATGTTTTTGCTACGAAAATAAAAAGAAAGGAATTATGATAAAAAAATGTTTAAGCCAAATGTTCCTTGCATAATCCTTTGATATATATAATTATGATAAAAAATGTTGAATCTAGGATCCCGAGAGTGTTTTGATGATCACAAATTTGTAAAGGAACTTAGTTTGTACTAATGAACTTGTTGAGCTGAATTCTGTAAGAGGTTGATTCAAGTTCAGAAGTTGTTAGGTCGATCAAAGCTAAAAGAACGGACGACCTATGCACACGGAAGACATTTCAGAAGAAGCATATGTGTGCAGCAGTCGTTCTAAGGATATAGAAATGTCGACCGATATTGAAGAAGAATGTATGAGAAGAAGGATCCGAGGTTGACCGGTCGACCAGCGACCGGAGTAAAGGGCTTAGCGGGAGAGATCGCCCGACGATGAGAAATGGACGACCGAAGGCAACACCTTTCCAACCAAAGATGGAGAACGGGCGATCCTAGGAGAAGTGGACGCCCAGAGAAGACTTTGTAGGATCCGGAATGGCACCAAGAGAGGGGGGGGGTGAATTGGTATATTAAAATATTTAGTTCTTCTTCTTTTAATCTAGATGTGTTATGATTAGCGGAAGCAAACAAGTATGAATATAAACACAAATAGAGAGAGAAGAGTAAGAAGAACAAACACAAAGTTTGTTATCGAGGTTCGGCCGAACTCCTGACCTACGTACTCGGGTTGACCCATGGCCTAGCTAGCCATATTAGCCCCGGATCGCTGGAATCTTTATGTACTAATAATTGAAAATTGATTGATTGAAAGTAATTGAGAGGAAAAGATCGATTGAAATGATTGATTGAAATGAAGAAAGACAAAAAAATAAAATGATATTGGTAAATTATTAATTGAGATAGAAAAAGAGAAATCAGTAATTATCCCGAATTATTGTGCTTTATTATGATCTTATTACATATTGAGCGTCATTACTTATGGGAGATTTTATCTCCCCTCCTGATTCTAATTTCGCAGCCAACACAAATTGCTAGGTAGGAATGATGGTTGTTGATGGAGTCTGTGATGGTCAATTTGCATATGATATATGATCCTGGTTAATATGTCACTGGTCCAAATTGAAGTATTTTATGAATTAGAAAAAATGTTGATCTCTATCATTTAATATTTTGTTATGGTCCATTGATGAATTTTAGTCTCCTCTTGGAATTGATGTAACAGACTTATTAATATTTTCTATGTCAGAAATTTTTAGTTTTGAAAATATGATGTTTATATAATGTGGCCCTGGGGTTGATCAGTCAAATGGTCAAACCAAAGATAATAATATTGTGTGGTAGCGTCTCCAAGTCTTTATTCTATTTAATGATAAGGTATGAATTTGGGGGCGTTATAAAAAATGACTAGATACTAAATTGATAATTTACTTTCAAATATAAAAGACATGTGCACTATTTAATTGGTAAACAGACTAAAGTTAAATTTAACCTAACTTCTTTATTAGAAAATTTGCACATTCTTAATTTAATACATAGTAATATTTATTATATGGTGAATAAATTTCTAAATAGCGGATAAAAATCAAGTGTTGATATAGTTCAAAATTTTTCACGCCAAAATTAAGAGAGAAAAGGAGGTAGACTCCAACTAGAAAAAGTCATGCAATATTATAAAAGCCACTCCCGAAACAATGATTGATGGTAATTTTTATCGCTGCAACAATAGTGAGTTGAAAAAGAATAGGCCCGAATGTAGCCACCGCACAGAAAGACACCGGTGCGTGACGAAGAATTGAGAGAGAAAGAATAAAAGAGAAAGAGAATTCATTCATAGACGAATTTTAATTTATTTTTAACGAAACTTCAAGCATTATTTTTTAAGATTTTTCTATTATTTCCTAAAATTACTATGATACATATCTCGTTATTTAAATACAATATTTTATGAGATTTATGATTATTTCTCGAGATTATTTTTTATATTATTTTGTTTAGATTAGACAAAAAAAAATTTGCATCCTATTTCATAGTGGAGAATTTATTGTTAGCTCTCATAATTTTTTTCTAAATTTTTCACGTAAAGTTTAATTTAATTTTTATATTATTATCATTATTTTATTTAAATTTATATATTAGGAGAAAGATAATAATTTTATAAATATTTATTCAGCATTTTCCTTACGGTTGTCCAAATGTCTTTAAATGCATTTGAATATTTTTCACCAAACTATATAATATCTTAACATGTTGACTTTTAATAATGCAAGTGGCTACTTTTTTGTATTAATATGAAGTTGTTGAACACTTGACATGTGATCCTAAACCCGCTCATTTTTTTTGGTACTTGGAAAGCAATATAGTTTTCCATGAATTAAATTAGTGTGCAAAGTTGCATAATAATAAACAAGAAATGCATTGAGTTGCGTAATCTCAAACATCAGCATGCCTAGCAATCTTTGGCAATCTCCCATTATATTTTGAAGAATGTGAAGTAAGACAAGAAAAACAAGTCTACAAACAAAGTTGACAGCTTACGAAATTTGAGAAAGAAATCAGTTAATTGTAATATTAAGTATTGTTGTAAAGAGCAAATTTGAAATAGCTGATGAAGCGTCACTATTAAGTAATATTCTCCATTAGTTGAAGCATAATAATAGTGTTGTGTTGTATCATAGGAAGTTGCCAAAGATTGTTAGCCATAGTAAAATTATTAATGACGCTTGTTGACGTTGTCAACTATATATTTTCACAAGTGCATCGAGTTAATTAAGTCCTCTCTTCATAATGACTTTTCGATATTCAAATTTTAATTCTTCAATTCAAGTCAATTACCAACTCATATTGAGTAAAACATTATTTTAAGTTTTATCATAGCAAATCTAATTGGTTGTTAATAATTACAATCAAATATGAGGGGCAATTTTTTCGCCTAATCAACTATAACAAATTTTCACTCGCTCATCAATGTTTACTCAAATATAATACAAACAAGTCCGCTACCTAAATTTAAAATAATATAAAAAAATATAATATATAAACACTTATAATGAAAATGTGGATTAGAAGAGGGATAAATGAAGATGACAAGTAAAATTTCTTAAATGATCATCTAATTTTAACTCATTATTAATATGATCAATAAATTTTAGTTTATAATTAAATAATTATTCAATTTATAAATGAAGACGATTAGTTATTATTATTATTTATTTGTAGGTTATTTTCTTTGAGTTGTTGCCCCACTCGACTTTTTTTATTTTTTAAAATTTAATTAAATATTTTTTTATTAATATATTTTGTCACGTAAGAGAGGGAAAATAAATATTATAATATATAGTGTCAACGTGATATGTGAGATGCATTACGGCAGCGTGCATAAACCGTGACTGAAAGAATATATAATTTAGATGATCGTTACAAAAGTAAAAATTAATAAATTGATAGAAAGAGTAAAATTGAACTATCATTTCAAAAAAATTAATTGGAAGATGACTTATTGAAATTAAATATAAGTGTCGTAACAAATTCAAAAATTAAAAAAAATGTGTTGAATATATGCAACATATCTTGTCTTATCTGCAAATCAAAGAGCCATATTAAAAAGAACTAATGGGTCGTTTCATCTAAGATAACTCAAATAGATTATCGATTTTTTAAATTAAAATTTTTAAGACTCATTATTTTATCATATTTGACTACAATATATTATCCATAATTTTTAGTTCTCTGTTAATCTAAATTATTACTTTATTGGTAATAAAAATAGCATTCATGAAAGGTGTCTCTTCATATTATCAGGATGACATGTATTTTGACAAAATTATTCATTTAACCAAAATTTTAAAATATTCATATTTTATTATAAAATAATATTATTCAACATTATCTTCTTGATTTCTTAAGATTATTTTACGGACGATTGACAATATAAGTTCATATTTTGTCCAAACTCATTTGTTTTCTTTTTTTTTATATAAATTAATATATTAGTAAAATTCAACAATTTTAGAGAATATTTTAATAATTTTTTATTTAGTGATTTAAATTATAAGTTTTGTTATTAGTTCTTACCAAATACTACTGTTATCGATAATTTATAAAGTGATAATCTATTTGATTGATAATCTAAATTATCGGTTAATAATATTGAAATGCGCCAAACGGTTCCTAAGGTCTATTTGGTTAAGCTTATAATTAAACTAAAACTACTTATAAGTAAATTAAAAAAATATTCGATAAAAAGAAAATATACACATATAAGTGAAAAAAAATAAGTATGATTCTTTTGCTTATTTTTAAAATTATTGGCTTATTATAATCAACTATATTACTCATTTATTCATATTTTTTTAATACTATTATCATATAATTTTAAGGGTATCTTAGTTACTATTTACTTTAACAAATATTACAACTACTTGTTGATATTATCAATTTTTTATTCAAACGTGTAATTACTTATATTTTAAAATAAGTATCATTATTTGCATTAGTACTTATCATTTTTTTATCAGCTTTAAAAAATATCTCATGATTTTTCTTGACTTAAATAAAGATAATTCAATTAAAAAAAAATGATTCAACAAAATACTCTATATTACTTATAGATGAGGATGGACACATACAAGACTGAGACCTTACTATCAAGGTTGTAAAATTCGGTACGAGGGTCGTCCCAAAGAAACTCTTGGATTAAGTCGAACCGAATAAACTGAATGATCGAACCGATTGATAATACTTTAATATAAAATAATAAATATACATCAAATAAATATATGATAATATATAAATCACATAACAAATTTTTTTAATCAGAATTTTGAGACACAAACCCATATTAATTAAAATTTATATCAAAATCAAATTCATTAGCATAATACAAGAATTAGTAATATTTTTTTAACATAAAAATGCAAACCACAAATTTACAAACTGATTATTTTTTCTTAAAATATTAAAAAATATTTTTTTCAATATTTTTTTCATACAAATATAGGAGATCGGGTTGACAAAAATCATCAAATTTGATTGGTTGAACTCATATTTTGATTGAGTTTGACCGGTCCAAAACGATTTAACTCCACATTCAAGTTTAAAGCGACCCATAATTCATTTTGAATCCTCAACATCGGTTCAACTGGTGTGGCGGTTCGGAATGAATTTTACAATCATGCTTAATATGTATTCTATCAAATTAGACATTTTGATATTATATTAAGAGTTTTAAAGCAAATATACGTCATTGATTTGGATTAAATTCATAACATTTTTAAATCGTCCTATTTAAAAAAATACATCTTTCACATACTTTTAAATTGTCATCCTAATTTTTGAAAACACTGTCTGGAGTATAATTTTTTGAAAATATATAAGGAATTAAACTTGAAAATTTAATTAAGAGAAGAGAGGCTGCTCGTAACCTGAACCAGGATACCTATTCTATTTTAATCACCGATATTGAAGTCCATAAAGAATAAATCGGAACAAAATAAGAAAAAAATAGGGAAAAAATAATAGTGATCAAAAGTTTCAAAATCGCAGAATGTGGTGTGCGGCCCAACTAAAATAAAGCCCACCAGAAAAAAGAAGCTTGTTTTATGAGTTGAGGTGACAAGCCCGTTAATTCTTTCCTCCCGCCATGGGATCCTACTCGTAACATTAATAAAAGAAACCCTAATTTGCACGAAAAACCCAATAAAATCCACAAATTATATGAAGAGCCTCAAGCAATCCGCCAAGGGATCCTCCTCCACCGTGGTCGCCGCCGGCGGCGCCGGCCACCGGAAGTCCCGATGGGAGCCCGAAGAGAAGCCGCCCCCTGACCGTCTCCCCACCTCTTCCAATTCCAAGCCCTCCAAGTCCAAGGACCCCACCGTCGACCCCTCCTCCGCCTCCCCTGCCGGAGGCCTCCCCAAGGACCAACCGCCGCCGGCACCTTCGTCCCTCCCCGGTACCCTCACTCAGCCCCTTGCGACAGGAACCCCCATTCCCCTCCCGGACACGCCCCCGCCTTACGGCTTCCACAGCCTCGAGCGCCGCAATATCGTCCTGATCGATGGCAGCATCCGGTCTTACTTCGCCCTCCCGCCGGACGAACCCGCCGCCGACAAGTTCTTCGCTTATAGCGGCCGCCCAGGCTTCTCTCACGGCCCGGAGGCTGGGACGAGGCTCGATGGTCAGCGCGTCCCAGTGGAGGGAGGGCCATCTTGGTTGAAGAGGAAGCACGCAGACGAAGACGAATTGGCGTGGCACCGTCAGCGTATGTTGCAATATGGCAATCCGAACGGAGGGAGCGCTTCAGCTTCTGGAGGAGATCGTGTGGAATATTTTGGGCGTTCTGGCAGCCCAAATAATCGGGAGTACAATGATGATTTGAGGTTCTCAAAATATGCAAAGTTGGTAGGAGACGGCCCGAGGGGTCGCCTGGATGATGGATCGCCTGTTGTTCTTAACGTTGACCTCCAGGCTCTGAAAAAGGCATTTCTTCGGTTGTCAAAATCACTCAATGAGAGCTTGCACAAGAGAATGGACTACTTAGAGAATGGAAAAAATGGACCTTTGAAATGCATCGTATGCGACAGGTTTGATAACTTGCTTTCTCTGTGACTTGTGGTTTTGATTTGATTCAGACCAAAATTTTTATTTTCTTCTGAATGTAATGCAACGTTTATAGCTAAAAAACCTTTCACTCTTTTGTTTATCCCCAAAAAGGTTCGAAGTGGTAACGAAGCACTTGCTTGATCTTGATCTTAGGGCGTTCTGCTTCTTCTATTCATGTTATGTGCTATCCTCTCGTCAATTCCTTCATATAGCTTTATGTTATTTGCTGTAATTTATCCAACAGCATTATAATGAAGTGTAAATTATCACAGTTATTATCAATATGTATGGTTCTTCATTAACCTTGCAATATGGGAGTGTAACTTTATGTTGTATGGTTCTATTGTTATGGCTGCATAGTCATAATATTATTGCCCTTGGTTGTGTTTTTTGCTGCTGTATGGGTATGAAACTATTTTCTTTTTCATACTGAATAAAGTTATTGCTTACATGCTCTACGTGAGCAGGTTCACGATAGTGCTTTCTAATTTTTAATGTGACAACATATTCTACATTCTTAGAAAGGCGACTGATGTTTCCTGTGTTGACTATCTTTGATCATTTTTACTGCGACTGGGGTCCAACAGAGGTTGGTGTTCTGTGGACAATCATCCCTTGTTGTTTTTATTTCTCAGTTCATGTGTTTATCTGAACAATTGAGAGTGTGTATTCATTTTCATTAGAAGCAATTCTTGATCATATATTTTTTTTCTAGTAACATGTGTTTACTTTGTTATGTCTACTCGCACATACTCATTTCTTCATCCTTCCTTTTCATGATTCTGCTTGCATTTTACTGTTATAAAACTTGAGCATATAAAGAGTTCCTTTCTTTACCCAAAAAAAATGAAAATTTTGACGAAATAACATATTAAGTGTTCCTGTTCAAATACCTTTTTCTAATAACATGTGATGTATGTCAACTTGGCTGCGTGTCTTAAATCCTCTTCATAAAGCTTGATTATCACCAGCACTTATTCAATTATGTCTAAGATCAAACTAACACTTTTTTAGTTTCTTCCTTTTTTTTCAGTTTTTAATTACATAAGAGTATGGGTCTACAACTCATTTTCTGAGGGCGGGGTCTGGGGCGAATTTTAAGATGATAACATGGCTAGGTAAATTTTGGCAATTGCTCTCTAACTTTATTTTCCCAACTTAGTCATCCAACTTTGTTTTGCAGCAAGAGTTACACGACTCTTATCTTTAAATGTTTTGCAGATGTTGTCCTTATGACTGGCTATGGATGGTTTCCCAGTTGAACTGTTCACATAGCTCTCACGTATTCACTTTATCTTTCAAAGTTTTGCAAAAGTTGTTCTTCTAACTGGCTATAGCCGGTATCTCAATTGAACCACATGCATGGCTGCCACATATTCACTTTCTCTCTCATCCACATCACTAGAAAATCTTTTTGCAATATTTTTGTGGCGTGGATGAGAGCGAAAGTGAATGTGTGGCATGCATGTAAGCAGTTCAACTGGGAAACCATCTATAGTCGGCCGGGAGGACAACATTTGTAAAACTTTGAAAGATGGAGGATGACATTGTTAGAAAACAATGTTGGAGAGCTGCATTGGGAAAATAGATAAAGTCGGAGGACAGTTGTTAAAATTTACCAGTACTTAATAATAGTAAGATTGTTTTTTTTAACAAAAAGGTTAAAAACTTATTGGATGGCCCGATGCTATGGAGAGATTAATGTTCTCCCTCAAAAAAAAAAGGGAAAAGACTTGTGAGCTATGTTTTTGTGGAAGACATTGTTCATCACACTCTCCTTGTTTGCATAGAGGAGAAAAGACTTCTAAGCTATAATTTTGTATTTAGGGGAGTCTACATAAAATTTTGGTTTTAGTCATTGCTTTGTTATCTGCATTAAAAACTTGTTACTGATATGGTTTTCTTCAACTTGAGTATCTCTTTCCCTTTCTCAATTCAGTCTGTGCTGATGTTTACAATTTCGCTTGACATGCATTATTATAGGGCTTCTAAAGACTTCGCCAGCGTGCATGATCTTCTCATGCATGCATACAACTCTAAGAATTCAGCCTTACGCGTTGATCATCTCGGGTTGCATAAAGCCTTGTGTGTTCTAATGGGTTGGAATTACTCAAAGGTTCCTGAAAACTCAAAGGGGTATCAAAGGTTATCTGTTGAAGATGCTCGAGGCAATATGGAAGATCTTATTATATGGCCTCCAATGGTGATAATTCATGATGCAATTATTGGAAAGAGCAACGATGGGCAAATCAATGGTATAAGTAATAGAGAGATGGATGATAGACTAAAAGGTACTTCTGATGCATCAAATGTCTTTTTATTTTACTTGCTAATGGTAAAGGACTTTTGGAAATTGACGTGTCATTAGCTGGAACTTCAATTATCTTCTACTTGCTAGTGGTCATAATTATTGCATATGTATCTTCTCACTGTCAGAATGTGGGTGGCCTGTTTATTTCACTTGAAAAGTGCTTAGTATTTGCCTTTTATTATATTAGCATTAAACCCAGAGTGTCGACTCACTGTTAAATACTTGGGATCTAACATGTTTGATTTGTGGTTCAGAGTTCAGACATTAGGGCCTTTAACAATATTTTAGGGGTCTACTGGTCCTAGTTCTATTTTTATCTTTTCTGCTAGCAGTGAAATGGTATAAGATCTGAATACTCCTTCCATAAATAAATTATCAGCATTATGCGAATGTTTCCTTGTGCCATCACATTCTTCTGTTTAATATTATTATTACCTATCTTTGTTAAATACCTTTCTCCTATTATCAGTTTCTCATGGATTATTTCCTGAATGGTACTCTCAATCTTTCTTTTCCTTCTTTATGATTTTTGGGTCATCTGCATTAAATGGATTTTTCACTAATGATCTCTTTGTGGATTTGTGTATTTACTCCTTCCTCCCAGCCCCAGGTTTACTCTTGGTTACTCTTCTGTGCAACAAATCAATAAAATGGATGGTTACTCTTGGTAACCATCCTTTCCCTTCACAAAGAAAGTCTTTAACATATTTGATATATGTATTTTTCAAAAAGTATATGTGTAAATATAAAGGTAAATAGACAATGCTCAGTGAGGAGTGTTTAAAAGAAATAAACTACCTTTTAGTGTCCCCTTCCCCCCATCTACACTCTTTCACAGAATGCCACATATTTATACATACATGGATGACTAGCCATTATCTAGTCATCCTTTTGCTCCTAAAAACACTGACGATGATTTGTTTATCCTCATATTTACAATGGTCTTTCTGTATGGAGCGATCTTTGAAAAGGCTGGCCTGTCAGAGGTTCATGTCAAAAGGTTAAAATGATGGAAATAAGAAGGCCGAGAAAGAAAAAAATATGAAATTTACAGGGCTACAGAGAAGGAGAAAAGGATATTGGACCATTTCAGTGGCTTTCCAGTGAATACAAATAAAAGTTTGTTATACAAATGCAGTTTCTTGTAGATCTTGCTATTTCAAATGAGATTGTAATGCTTTTCTTTATGTTTATTTAATTAGATTTTATGGAAGTGCCCTTGGGGCTTATGCTTTCCTGTTTTTCTTACTCATAACTATTCAAATACTTTTTTATATGCTATCTAATTGATTATCGGGATGCATTTTTCTTATGTTGTGATTGTTGGCTTCTCACAGTTCCTCCATATGTACTCCTTTTCTTTTCCATTTCTTATACCCTCAATATGCAATCAAAGAACTTGCATAGATTTAGGATAGAAAATAATGATGTCATGTCTGTTGTTCTTTTATCCGTTCTGTGAAATTTGTTTTCATATTTATTCTAATGGCAATGAGCTGAATATCCAATGTAAGATTCAAAAATTGTTTTCTTGTAACAAGATATGTAAAATATTCTTGTCAACATGAATATTGGACAATCAATCGAGTATCAAATTTTGTTCACTTGAAAATATGCACTAATGGTCTTTTATCCTTCACACTTGATTTAAGAATATATTTACCAACCATGTCTTTAGTGTAACAATTGATACCTTGATTTTCATTTTGAAGATAAAGAGTTGAGGCCTCAGGAATCACTTGTGGTCTCATTTATTTTAGTATTTTTTTTTATCATGGCTTCAGTATTTCCTTTATGTATTGAGCTTAGACCTCCTTGGTGACACAGTAAAAAATCCCTAGAATTTAAGTGCTTTCTTCAATTTTATCTATTAGATCTAAGATATAAATTACTACAAAAGGGAGACTGATGCTGTCTCATCAACAGAAATAATAATAGCTTTAGGGTATTGAATTCCTGCATCTTCAAGCTCTTTTCTGTCTACAGAACTAGGTTTCAGTGGTGGCAAGTCAAAGGCAATTCGTGGAAAGGAAGGCCACACTGGTGTTACAGTGGTGAAGTTTGCTAGCACACAAATTGGATTGGAGGAAGCTGAGAAGTTGGCACAGCATTTTAGACTGGATGACAGGGGGCGTGATCGATGGCTTTGGGTTCAATCTTCAAAGTCTGGCAACGATGATCAAAATCCAGCACTAGTCAAGGCTGATGAAAAATCTGCAATAAAGAAAAGGATCCTCTATGGCTATCTTGGAACTGCATCAGATCTTGATAAAATTGATTTTGATACGAGAAAGAAGACGGTCATCAAAAGTAAAAAGGAGCTTGGCCTTTCGGATTAGTGCTCTGGCTGATGGTGTGTGAAAATGCACCGAGGCTTCATTGTACTTTTCGGTAATTTATAAGATGGGAGATTCAACAGTGCTCCGGAATTCTATGATGATGGAAGATTCAAAGTGCTCCGGAGTTCTCTTTGGAGATATCCGATTAAATTGGAAAGAGCTTCTAAGTTCAAGTCCAACTTTAATGATATCTGTTCTGAATAGTTTGTGGATTAATTGAGGTGTTTCAGTCACTGCGATTTGGCTTGTGATATATTTTCTACCTTTTTGCTGAGATTTCTTTATGCTTATATGGTCTCTCTGAGTATCGCCTATAATTTGCAGAGTTATGTTGTCCTTTGACGGCTATTAAATATGCTCATCATCCATGCATTGACCTTGGTCAGCATCAGGCAATAATGCACACTTTATTAGTTGATGTGGCACCTTCCATGGTCTGCATTGAAAGAAGTCGAACTTTGCAATCTGTGTATGTTTGCAAGAATGTATTGTTTTGAGCTACTGATATGACTGTAGAGCAGAATTACATACAGAAGCTTAATCGCTGATAAATAGTGTTTTGTTGCACCTCTCTCTCTCTCTCTCTCTCTCTCTCTCTCTCTCTCTCTCTCTCTCTGGGAAATGGAGTCCCTTCCCGGCATTTGAGAGCTACGTTCCCTTGACGTCTAGTGCTCCTGCACCTTTATCACAGAAGAAGTGGCATGTGCTCGCACGATTGGTCACTATTGTTGGATTGGTAGAAAGAAGGAACAAAACAAAAGCAGGCAAAAAAGCAGGTATTGACTGCTACGAAGACGCTATAATTCTTTTGTTGAAAGAAGTATATACGCTAAGATCATGTCCGTGGAGTGGGGTATGGATACTACTACTAGAGCAACTTGATCTGTCCGGTTTCCAGCCACTATTAACTCCACCACCGCCACAGCATTATCCACCCTCCTGTTTTGCTTTCGGTAACATCAGAGACGTCCACATCTTTTGTTGGCTGCGCCAATATCCACCCATAGCACAGCCTTTCTTTCTTTGGCAATATTATTATTTTTTCGTACCCGATCTGAAGCTCTATTTTTTTTTTCCTATTGCAATGGAGGTTACCGTGTACAAGAAGAGAAAAAGAGAAAAAAATAAAAGATTACATATGAAAATCAAATTCGATATTTCTTACTCAAGTCGAATAATGAGTCGTTTCATTATATTCTTGTTGTATAAAATTTTCGTATTTGTCTAATTTAAAGATTATCTTGAATTATCATATCGAGTAATAGTAAAAAAAATAAGAAAAGATGTAGCAATATCAGAGGGCTTGAGTTTCTAATTCATGTGAAATGCGGATAATGTAGCTTCTATACCGACTTTTATAAATAAGAATTAAAATTTATTATGATATCTATCTTAATTTTGCTCGTAGTGAAATATTTTTGGACAATGATTTTTTTATTCGTGAATATTACGACGATCTATATCGTCTCAATAGAAGATAGTCTATTAAACTATCTTAATTGAAGCGGTCTAAAGAAATCGTTTCAATTAAAATAGTAGACGATACGTTAAATCATCTTAATTGACGCAATCTAAAGAGATCGTTCCAATTAAAATAATTTTGATCATCTTAAATGTGTATTTTTGTTCTAGCGATTTATCGATAATGTTCAGATTTTAAGACGGCAACTAGGGAAAATTTTTTTCATGTGCTCATCACCACCAACTCAGCGGAGAGCCCACATGTACTCCACCAAACTGTCACAGTTCATCAAGCAAGGCTGATAAGGCCCTACATATCTGCACCCATCCGCAGAAGTGAGTTATTAGACGTTCCATAATTGTTATCTCTGCTTCCTCGAGCTGCATCCTCTCTCTCTCTCTCTCTCTCTCTCTCTCTCTCTCTCTCTCTCATGCTTCA